>JAVGVS010000008.1:6570745-6648245 GCA_032718565.1 Distichodus sexfasciatus | reverse complement strand
TCCTTTTTTTTTTTTTTTTGCTCCTTGGTATGGTAAGGAGCCATGAGACTCCACTGCGAACTATGTACAACAACAACAAGCCTGGCGCGATTAAACCACCCGGGCCGCTTGCTGTCTCCTCCTCTTCCTCCTCCTCCTCCTCCTCCCGCTCTCTCTCTCCACCTAACCTAAAGTGATTGAGGTGTAGAAAGGCCAATAAAGTAAAGGAAGGAGTGAGGGAGGGGGGGGAAAGAAGAAGAGAGGAATGGGAAGGAATGTTAGTGGAGAAAGTGGAGCTGGAAAGAAAAAAATGAAGCGAGTTGCCGGACAGGACGAGAGCACCTAAATATACGTACTTTCTTAAAACAAGGGGAAAAAAAGAACGCGTCTCTGTGGTTTTAAATGGTAGAAAAGAAAGGAAGAGGTGCAGTGGAGGTGCGTTCTGGAGGACAAACCTTTTCGCTTCTACGCTAAAACTTCCATCATCTAAAGCAAGACGAAATAAAGAAGTACAGTATGTAGGTTATACAGATCAGATGCACAAGAACAGTATTAACAGAACAGTATTGAGAAATGCAGTAATATAATGACCTGTAGGTATCATTTTAAAAAATCAAGTTTTTCTTTTAAAAAGTTATTAAATGTCTTATAGTAAATTCTAAAGAATATGCTCCAACATCCCCTCTCTACCTGTTGCATCACCGGCTCACATCGACTAAAAATGGAAAGGAAAGAAGGAAAAAAAAAAAAAATTAAATATGTCGTTTCTTAACATACGGAAAACCCCAAAAAACCTGTCCAATCAATGGCCGTTATGTGCCCATTGACTTCCCTTCCAATAAAATCTTCCTTCATGGCTGGCAAAATCAGCAGCTGAGGAACGGTTCCAGCCTCGGATGGCATGTGCTTCAGCCAATCATCGGAAGAAGAAGCAGTTTGAGAATGGCCGCTCTAAGCAAGTCCCTCGCTGAGGCTGTTCAGTGCCTTGACAAATGCTCTTGGACAAAAAAACCCCCCCGAAACAAAACAAACAAACACCACGGAACAGGGGAAGGGGAGACGAAATATCAAAATATACGCATATACGAAGTCCGCAAAAGTCTTCATCAATTCTTAAAACCTAGCCAATGGAGGCCGGCCTCACAATGACAGGCAGTAAACCGCGGGCCCGCGAGCCCAAATTGATACTTCCACATATGCCACGTGTTTAAAAACAATCAGTTCAAACTGGAAATGGAACCGGACGCCCTCGAAAATTCCCGCCCTCGCGCAGCGGCGGCAGCAGCAGCATCGCCTTCACCGTCTCACCAGACGACGCTGAAGTCCATGAGTCCAAAGGAAGCTTTTTCAGTAACGTAATGCTTTATAAGTTCAAGTGTGGATATTTAAGACATAAAACAGTGGTGTGTGTTCAAGTGCGCAAGTGTGTGTCTTGTCTGTTAAAGTGTGTGTGTGTGTGTGTGTGTAAATGTGACCTGTTTCGAGTCATTAAATGTCTTTTAAATGTGAAATACTGAGGAATTCAGTTTCAAAAACTCAACCAGTCTTGGGACATGGAACTCATCCCACCTCCTCCCCGGCTGAACATCTACTACACATACAAAAACTCTCTCTCTCTCTCCCCCCACCTCATTCGGAGAGGAGTAACAGATGTGTCTTATACAGATGTTGGGGGAGGCGTCTGATCGTCAACCGTTGCGTTGCTTGTCTGTTAAACTCATCTGGCGGAGTCCAGCGAATCGCCCGCGTTCCTGTTCTCCTCCGAGCCGCCGCTCTGCTCCTCATCTCGGCCTGCCTCCTCTGACAGCTCCACCCCTCCTGCGCCCTCGTTGGTGGAGGGCCCAGAAGGGCCCGGTAAAGAGGCTGCGTCCAAGACCCCCGCGGTTTCGGACGGGGCGGCCGTTTGCATGATCTTCTGCCGCACCTCGCGGATCTTTAGCTGCAGACATACTTTGGTGGGGAAGATGTCGGCGTAGCGAGCCTGGAACGCAGCAGTGGCCTGGGCTGCAGAGAGACACAAAACGAGAGGAAAAAGTGTTACAAAAAGTGTCTCTACCTAAACATTACCAGTGTAGGTTTTAGAGAGGGATGCACTGGTTTCAGTTCAACTCTGACTCCGCTGGACAGGCCAATCTGCAATATTCCAATACATTACTTGTTATATACGACTTGTGTCAACTGTCATTGACATTCACAGCATCAGACGCTCTTATCCAGATCCTAACTGCGGGGTCTGGTTTCCATGGAGTGCCTTTAGGTTAAGGGTTTTGTTGTAATCGCCAGTGATGTTGTTATTATCCAGAGGGACTTAAATTTTCTTGTTCAGAGGCATAACACTGGGTCTTGAGACAGTTTAACACTTGCTGCTGTTAAACAATTGTGACCCTCCACGGCAAAACCAGTCGCCTGTCGCAACAGAGGTTTCTGAGAAAAACGAGCGTGGGGTAAAATTTTGGATTTTTTGTTTTTAGTGTTTTGAAACAGTGGAAGGTCTATACTGTACTGTTGTGAATAAATTTGGCTGAAAAACTTACCCTTTCCATCCTAAAAACGTGACTTTCTTGAGGTGAGGAATTCAATTCCAGCAGAATGTTAAAAGTTGCGCGCTCTACTTCAATGTTTACGGCAAGTCCACTCGCTGACTAGCGAGTCTCCCGAGTTCAGTTAACCTGACGCAGGTAGGCTATCCGTGTGGCTGTGAATGCAGTGTAGGCTACCGTAAATATGAACATAGCCGCGACCGCGCCAAGCGTCTGTGAGTGCTACGTCAGTAGTCAACTTCAAAGGCAGGTTTCTCAGTTTCTCACTTGGCGTGACAGGAGAAACCCGACTCATTTGAATGTTGATATCTCAGTCATATATCGTCCGATTCATTCGATATAGGTATCGTTTTGAAGCTTGATTCATGCCCTTTCATGAAAACATAACTCAATTTTGAGAATTTGCAACAAGCGACTGGTTTTGCCGTGGAGGGTCACAATTATGTTATTACAATTACATTTACAGCCTTTAGCAGAGGCTCTTTTCCAGAGCAACTTTCATTTCCTAATTTACAGTGACCTCCTCCCTGGAGCAACTTGGGGTTAAGGGTCTTGCTCAGTGATGGTAGTGCTGCAGGTAGGGTTCGGATCCCATGACCTCTTGGTCTAGAGGCGAGTATCCTAATTACTAGACCACCACCATGTAATATTTTAATAAATATTAAACCAGCACTGGTATTAGATCAGTGCTCAAAACTGAAAAAGCTTGATCATGTGTGATTTATTGTTATGTCACAAAACACAGTATTTACACCAATATTTTGACCATCGTTTGGATAAGGGTTTGTAATGTTACATGCCACTAAATTAATGCTGGCAGAAACATAGTGTTGGGGAAACTAGGCTTTGTGAAACAGTGTAGCCTTCAAAGCAACTGTGTTGGAATTTTCTAAACAGTTTCGTGACAATCCGACAGCTGTCTCCACGGTGACACCTACTGGCCACATGCTAGCTCTGAAAAATTCGCAACTACTTACACCTGAGGCACGCCAGACTATTAATACATAATTCAGAGAAATCTTTCTGAGAAAGATTCATTTTTGAGTATGTATATCAGTTTAAATGTACATTTAAATGTAAATGTATCTCTTTATGTAAAACATAAAGAGATATTATAAACAATTACATATAACCCTCTTCTGTGGTGTTATAACAGACATTATTGGGGCTGAAACGATTATTCGGTTCAAAAGCGGTTCATTTAATAGGCTAAATCAGCTCAAAATGACCCAAAATTTCAGGTCTGTTTTCATCAGAATCTGAGTGGTGCAGCACATCCTGAACACAAGATACACTTCTACTCACACACTAGAATAAGCCTAAAAACAAAGGTCTAGAATTTTTTTTGAAAAAGGAACATTCAGGAATAAAAGCCAATTGGTGGTACATTTTCAGACTTTATCTGAATAATAAGAAATTTATCCGATTAATCGATGAAAAAAATCGATAGATTACTGGATTACAAAAAGAATCCATCACTGCAGCTCTAGACAATACAGTATATATAAACTTCACTGAATTTCTTGAAAATGTCCCATAATGTGATAAATATCGTTATTGGTATAAGAGATGACATCGCAATATGATGAGTCATATCGCACAGCCCTACCTAGGCTCATAAGAATGGGAGAAAGAGAATGTGGGTCTGTGTGTCTTACCTGAGGGGAAGAAGCCATGTTCTTGGAATAGCTGCATGACTAGAGCTCTCCTCTGATCCAGAGTCCTTCTGAGAGAGGAGTACGGCACCTTATCAAACTCCAGTTCCCCCAGAATGTCCTCCCCGTCTGTTCCTGATAGAGAGAGGACGAGCAAGTGTGAGAGCGAAGGTTAGGAAACTGATGGTCTGCATGGTTTTGCCTCTCCAGTATAAGATGGTCTGAAACATTAATTATATTACCTGGCCTGTCGAAGGTGAATATGTCTCCCTCACACTTAGCAGCACTTTTGGGTGTGTTGGGCTCCGAGCTGCAGCTGGACCTGCGGCGGCTCTTCCTCTTGGGAGAGATTGGGTCCTCCGTGGACGAGTCCAGATCTGCACACGTTGTAGACATAACACTAAACTTATTAAAATGTTTAGATTTCAGAGCTGGACAAATTCATTCACAATTGTTCAGTTCCGCGTGAAAGAGAGTTTAGCTGAAGTGTTCAGACACATAGTGGATACTCGGGTAGGGACAAAGAGGTCATGGATTTGAAACGGACTATTAATTACAAAACTGCTGGACTGAATGAAAAAGAAAGCAGAAGGATATAGAAGCGAAAAAGGATACAGTTTTAGGCGTTCTTTCCTAACATAGTCTTATTGCTTTTATTAAATTGCCTACTGTAAAATGTTATCATCATCTAGCAAGTGCCCCCCAAAAATAACTGTTATATTATGATCAATTCATGCCGACTACACCTCTGATTTTGAAGAATCGTCACACAAAACTATCAACCACAAAATTATCCTTCTAACGCTGTGCAATATGGCTAAATATATGGTTTCATATTATTCTCTACAGTTTAGCAGGCTTTCCTCACCGGTGGAGTTCTTGCGCTTCCGGCGGTAGCTGCCCAGGATGGCGCGTGGGGAGGTGGCCAGGCTCTGCAGGGTGGGGGAGGGGAGCACCTCCTCCGGACGGAACTCCGGCAGCTCGGCGAAACGCTCCTCAAAATAAACCTCCGACAGCACCCTGGACCAACGAGAACATTTACGTTTACATTTACAGCCTTTAGCAGCCGCTCTTATCCAGAGCGACTTCCATTTCCTAATTTCTTAATCTCAGTTCCCCTGGGACCCTAACTTAAAGTTAAGGGTCTTGCTCAGGGACCCAACGTTGGTAACGCCAGAGGTCGGATTCAAACCCACAACCTCTTGGTCCTAAGGCGAGTGTCCTACCACTAGGCCACCGACACCCACCGAACACCCAGAGAACAGCTCAGTTAGCAGCAGCTCGTCATCAGGTGACACGCAGACATGTGAGGTGTTAGTACTGATATTCTGTCAGGGAGTGAACTTACTTGTCGACAGAGTCAAACGGGCGTTTGAGAGGCGGGGGACGGATCTTGATCTTTTTGGGAGGAGGAGGATCTTTGTCTGACTGTGGAAGGGGCAGGGCAGGATCGGAGCCTGCCGGGGGCAACGGGGAAGAGGAGGCCGAGTCCCTCCATTCCGTCTGGATGGAAAGAAAGAGGAAAGTCAGCTTACAGTTTGCAACAGCAGGTGACACATACATTTCAACCGGTATTCTAAAAGATTTTTTTTAACAAGTGATTATTTGTCATTGTAAACACAGCATTTGCCCCCTCCGCGAAGGAGTAGTGGGGAGCTGATGGGCAGCGCCCGGGGAGCAGTGCTTGGAGACAGGACCTATATATCGGCCCAGGATTCGAACCGGCGGCCTTCTGATTACGGGGGAGAACGCCCTAACCGTTGCGCTACCATCTGCTTCATTACCACAACGGTACCATTACCAATTCAACAAGCTGCAAATTAACTATGGAATTGGATTTAATAACTGAAGATGACAAAATATAAACAGCAGTGTAATAATAAACACTGCAGCACGAAATCGTAATGCCGGCCTGTGCCAAATGGTGACGTGTGATCAATATCTGATTATTCACAACACTTGGCAGCGTGAATGTTTATTGCTGTTTACTGAAGATTAAATAATCTCACATGTGTGCTGTTTCTGTAGCTTTAATTCACTCAGTCTTTTAACACATGGATTTACTAGTCACTCTGGGAACTGTCAGGGATTCCACAGGGAGTCACATTAGTGCAATTCTTTGGTTCACCGTTTTTAGAAAATGATTCGAAATCAATTTATTACAAACATGCCGCTCATTACTGCATTTCTAAGGCTTCAGCTATACATCTATGTACAAGTTGTGTACTTCTCTTATGTATTAACAACACTTCTCCTTGATTAAACGTGTAGAATTACTGACACATCATCAAAATGCTCAGCAACCTCATTCTTTTTCCAGCAATTTTTGATCCACTTTCTCATAGTGAACATACACCAATACTACACTATATAACTTTCTTCCCCACACTGCTGCTTATTATAAGATTTAGGGAGCGGCTGGTGTGGCTCTTACCTCTTTAGCACTGGCCTCTTTGCTCCGCCCACTCGTGGCACACCCCTCCCCCGCGCTATGGGCATCGGCTTCTTGGGGACTGTCCTCCAGCGAGGGGGGCGCGGGGGCTGCGGGTTCTGCCGGCTTCTCCGGCTCGAAAGAGAAACAGCTGCTGCTCTCCTTCTCCCTTTCTCGCTCCCGTTCTTTCTCCTTGTCTCTCTCCTTGGCTCGCCCTCCTCCGTCGAAGCAGCCCACGGGGATGCTAGCCACCGTGGCCTTCACCTTCTGAGGAGGCCTGGCAGGGAGCGGGAGCAGTTTAGAGAGAGCTGGCCCACCTCCTGCTGGAAAATGCAAATAAATAAATAAATAAAATGATAATAAAACACAGCAAACCAATGCGTAAAATGAAATATTCTTTACAAAAAATGACCCCACAGTCAAGGAAAAAGGTAAAGCTCGTTTTTTAAAAATATGATCAATTCTTAAATTCCTTTAAGTCCAAAAACGACAAAGACCAGACTGTATTGCATGAATTCAAGATAAAGGATTTTGCTGCACCAGTTACATAAAAGCCTGCAGGTGGTGATTTCACCCACTCAGTATCAGTTTACAAAAGAAAAACAGTGCTTTGGATACACTGATGTAAAATCGTTAGCTTGGAAAAAAAAAAAAAAAAAGAACTACTGTTGTCTACAGAAATGTGCATGCAGTGTGCTCAAGAGATTAGATCAGAAAGAAAAAAACCTAAATCTGTGAAGAGTTTTGCAGCTTTCAGATTCTGTTAATTCATTCACCTCATTCAATGCTTTACAGCCTCTGATGTTCTTTACATTTAACTTTTCACAACTCATGTTAAATCGAGAGTTTAAAAGAGCTTACATCAGTTTTACCCAGAAGAGAAACTAAGTGATGTTTCCAACCCGTATTTAGTATTCACAAGCAATTTGTGGTTTGACAGCACAGCTACAATTTCTCCAGAAGAGAAGATCAAGAGTGCTGCTGCTTCCTCTATTTAATGAATAGTTAATGTCTGAATTTCTGCAGCATTCTTATTTTGTTCTTTCAATCACCTTAAATGGTTTCTAGCCACTGATATTTTAGATTTAACCTCTCACTTCTTCTTCTGTCGGCTTTGTGGTTCCACAGCACAGCTACATTTTCTCCAGAATAGGCTCTCAAGAGCGTTGCTGTTTCCTCTAATGTCTGGATTCTTATTTCGTTCAGGGGAGCTACATTACAGCTGCATTTTGTCCAGAAAACTATCTCAAGGGTCTTGCCGTTTCCTACCGGTATGTGCCGGCTGAGCCGGGCTGCTGGGCTGCAGTGGCATTGAGACGCCTGGTGGTGGAGCTGCCGAACCGCCGCCGACCTTCCCGCCAACCTGAGCCAGACGGTCTGCCTGCGAGAGAACGGCGTCTATCTGTCTGTCGGTCGGCTGGCTGTACGCGTGTCCCTCGACCGCCCGTGCGTCCTGATGCGGCGGGCCGTGACCCTGCCGGTCGGAGCTCACCAGCGTGGTGGAGGCCACCGAGGCGGTGGATGTGTGTCTGGGGAGGATGTGGGGAGACAGAGTTGAGGGGCTGGACACCGTGTACACCACGCCGGGTGCCACCGTCGCCGCGGAGACCACCCCGGCGGCCAGGGTGACAGTGGTGGGGGGGTAGATAGCCGTGATGGAGGGGTGAGTGCTGGGAGACTGGGTCTGGGACAGCAAGGGGGGCTGACCTGTTACAAACAGGAAGGAAAAACATTCAGATAAAGTGAGTTGCAGAACTGTCTCTATTTCACAAACCTCAGAAACTGGAACTAGCCAAACTTTGCAGCTGTTGCATAACTCTACCCAGGTTTGTCTTAACATCTTCAGAAGATCTGGCTAGTAATGGTTGATCTGGCTGACGATAAACAATATGTTTAATGTGATGGATTTTGAAATTGGATCTAAATAAATCTTATTTTGATTAGGAACAAAGATTACATTTTGGACCGAACAGGAATCGTGGATTGCGTAACTTGGCGTAACAAAGAAACAACATCAATTTTCATTCAATTAATTCATTCTTATCGTTTTCTGATCTGATGTTAAAGGTCTTGTTAAAGAAATAACATGGTGTCATTTTATTCGAAGCTGTCAAAGGGAAGGTCGTGGAGCGATGCTTTCTGACTGTGATTCACAGTGAACCTATGCGTAGTGACGGCACCGTTCCGATAGATCGTATATAGGCCCGATAACGACTCAAATAGCTGGATATCGGGTATTAGCAGCATGGAGCCGATCTATAAATGCGCACACTCAATTGGTTATGCATCGGAAGCGCCACTGCGGTAAAGCTGGTTTATTGTTCAACATTCGCACCAATTCCTACATATTGATATGACAATGAACAGAACAAGCAACGCAACATACTAACCACAAAAGTATATCACACGATGATACTGTTTAATTCCCTTAACAACACCAGCTCTCACTCACAATCTGTGTTCCTGTTGGTTTTGTGCCGCAGGATTAGGGACCGTCACAAAATTACAGAACTGTGTTTAAACGAGTAATTTTTGAGATGTTATTTTAATAATAAATAATTTAGCATATACATACGGGTGTGTAATTATTACACTGTTTTAGTTAGGAAAACTAAAAAGACACAGAGACTGTACTGGATTTGTATCGTATCGGCAGACATCCACATTTACAAAATCGGTATTGTGTCATGCTTACTAATGAGATCTGTCATGTCTGCAGATTTGACTTTTCAGTATCTAACGTTTGCACAAAATTTATTGGGGGGGGGGAGTTACTAATGATGCTTGAACAACTAAGAATGTAGAAGTGTGAAAATTAAAACTGAAAGCTAACCTTTGACCTAAATTGCTCCTAATAGTAAATGCCCATAACATTATGTTAAACCACTTTCTGGTGGAATTTTTGTATCTGCCTTGCGTTTGTGTGTTGCTGATAGAAACCCAGCGTGTGGCGTTTTCACATATAACGCGGCTTCAGCATTTATTCAAATTTAAAGGCACGGTAACAGTAACTTCCCGTTTCAGTATATGAGTCACAAGGGTGCTTTTATTGTACTTACAAAAACATCATGCTGAGTGAATAAAACACGCCGGGACCTGCAAAGTGCACTGCTGAGAGCAGCTGTATTCACTGACCTGCTATAAGCGGCTGCACCAGGGTCTGGCCGGGATGGGCGATTGCTGTGAAGGTTGCCAAGGGAGATGGCACATACGCCGAGGCGGGGGTGAGAGGGGCAGTTTGGGAGGTGGAGCCTGTGGTGGTGGGGACGAGCGGGAGAGGGGAGGGGCCTCCTGGAGTGGACTGGACATAAGTGATTCTGAGAGGGAGACAGAGAGACTGCAGTCAGGCCTGATGTCTAGTACTGCGGCACCGGCTGAGTGTGGGAGTTGTGAGAGTGAAAGGGAGTGTTGGAGGAGTGTTAGTGAGTGAGTGTGTGTGTGTGTGTGTGTTGTACCTCGTGGGTGGGGGAGGCAGCAGCACAGCTTGTGAGGGGGTAGAGCCTGGGGCAACCACTGTGGCCGTTCCCATGGTTACGGAGAACGGACTCCCAGCCGGAGGAAGTTGGGACTGGACCACAGGCATGGGAGCGATCTGGATAATCTAAAACAGGAGAGAAAAGAAATAGAAACAATTAATATGTTAATGGACGTAAAAATCAAGAATTATAAAACTAAAATGCATGAGGAACACCCAAAATATCAAGCACTTAAAGACCCAGTAAGGTGAAAACCATCCTTGGTCATGTAACGTGAAATGTGTCTGAAAAGATGTGGGAAAACCCCTGAGATTTATGACATTGAGGAGTCATGCAGTTTAACAGTTTTTCACAGCTTTTTACGGTAGGTCTAAGCAGGGCGGGACTAAAACGCAGCCTGCTTACATGTAGAGGTTATCTTTAGCATAGCCCTGCCCAGATCTACTGCTCTGACCCTGTCCACCTGCATAGCGTCAGTAGCCTACCTGCCAGTCTGGGCAAGTTTGCTAAGAGAGTCTGTCATATGCAAGTCCGAAGCAGTTCCCAATTTCTCCATTGCCTCACCGCTGGGGGTTGCCGTTGAACCACCAAGTGTAAGTTTACCTATTTTTTTCTGAGCTAGCTCAGGTGTGATTTATAGCGGTGGCGTAATGCATGGTAGAATGAATGTTAGCAAACTATCTGCTCTAATCCACCAACTCTCTTGTTTTTTCAGCGTTGCTCTGTCATTTTATCCTTTCACCTGCTGTGCTCCTGCTTAAATATTTCCCTGTCTTTATCCTGTGTTGTATTCCGTATTATCCCAGACATTAACCAGCTTACTACCCTGTCTTTATCCCTTCCAGTGAAACTTATATTGCCAAGGCACAACAATGGAATATTTTACACAGTTTAACCTGCTCGACTTTAGAGTGATCTTTTTTTTTCCCACAGTGCATATGTATGTGCATTACAGACTTAATTTGACCTATTTAGCAACGTTCATACTCGCTCAAAATTGACGAGGCGATTAGTCACTGTTTCTTTGATGCTTTCTTCGAGCTTAGAGCCGATATTATTTTGGCTTTACAGAGTCTTTAAAGGTGTGTTTACCGAACGCATTTCGCGGCAGTCGGAAGAGACAGTGAGAACTACGAGACCATTAACCGAGTCTTTAACTTTTTGGAGTTTTGAGTATAACAAGTATAACACTCTTAAGACAATCAAAATAGAAATTAACATACAGATTAATTGTTTACAAGTACATGGATATTTTTATAAACACATTTTTTATATGTTTGGGCCGTACGTTTTCATAAACTGAGTTTTAGGCTGAGTCATTCTTAACTGTCACAACTTGTACTCATCATGACTGCTTAGTTTTACTTGCATTTGTCTGATGATGCATGAAATTAACACGAGTTTCATTAGCGGCAGTGACTGTGTCAAAAACTTTTCATCATTGTGGAAAGTTTGAAAACTATGTACTAAGCACCAAGACCAATCCACAGCATCCAAAGCTGGCCAGTCAGTACAGGTGGTGCAAAATCTCTAACATTATCCAAGTCAATGTTGACATTTGACTGAAGATCCTGCACTGTCACCTAGTAGATATAAATTCCAATCCTCCAGAGTGATGTATATTAAGAATAAAAGTATTCACGTCCCTCTTGCATAGCAGCAATTTCAAATTACATGTGAATCTGCCTTTTACTCTTTAGTCTAAAATTAATTTTCACTTAAGAAAGCAACTGAAAAAAAGAACTACCACCAATGTGTAGCGCGAGATGAGGAGCATTGCTCATCAGAGGTGTTGCAGTTTCTCACCTTGTTTCCTGCTTGAGCTCCGTTCTGGACAGGAAGAGGAGGGGCCACCAGGGGAAACTGCTGAGAAGGGGCAGGCGCAGTCCTCACAGTTGCCATGGGAACCAGCATCTTGCCCTGTAAGACTGGAGACTGCGTTTGCACTGTGGAGAAAAAAAAGCCAGAGTCTGATATAAATAACAGGGGCTTCAACACTGCAGTTTACCTGCTTATCACAGGAGAGCAGAACAGAGTAAATCAGAGACATTCGCAGCACAAGTCTGGGTTTTAATGGCTTTCAATTAAGCTAGGAGTCCCTAGAAACATCACGCTATCATTAACAGTGTCATTTTTCTCAAGTTAATATCAAATAAGAGTTTTTCACACCTCTAGCTCCAGGGCTGACCACACCCACTGCAGGGCTGGAGGCGTAGCCCGATTGTTTCCCGTTAGCCAATGAGGCCAGAGTAGGAGGAGCCGTGGGCAGAGTGAAGATGCTGGTTGGCTGGCTGGGTTGCTGAGGGGAGGGGCTCTTAGAGTTGCTGGCTGAAAGTGTGGGAAGGATGTACTGAACTTGCGTGATGGGTTTTTGGCCTGCAGGAGATGCCAGCGAAGCGGTGGGCAGAATGTGTGGCTGCAGCAGGGGGAGGGGTGCGGGGCCATTGCTCTGCGTGGGAGCGGCTGTAGCGGGGGACGCCGGGTTTGGAGGAGGAGGGGGCGTGATCAGCTGCACAGCAGGCGGAGCTTGAAACGTGCCGCCCAAAACGAGATTCGTCACCAGTCCTTGGCCCTGGCCGCCTCCTGCGGTTACAGGACTGGGAGAAGACGAGGAATAGTAATGGCTCCCTCCGGCCGCAGCCACGGTTGTCCCGCCTCCTGACGCTCCGGATCCAATCAGGAGTTGCGCCTGAGGGGCCGAGGGCTTCCTGTCGTGAGGTGATTTGCTGGCAATCGGCACCGGGGTGCTGACTACGGGACGTACCACATTCGTGACAACGGTCGATGCCACCCTCAGTGCTCCCAGACCCAGCACTGACTGCACACCCCCACCTCCTGAACTCACCAATACTGACTGGCCAGAAGAAGACAGCGGGAGAGAGTGAGAGGCCCCTCCTTCAGCATCCCTCCTCTCTCCCTCTCCTCCATCCATCACTCGTTTCCTCTTGGAGGAGGCGTCGGAGAAGTGTCTGGAGGAGGGGTATGAGGAGAGAGACACACTGCGGCCGTGAGCAGGGCCGGACGATGAGGAGGAGGAGATCACTGGAGCAAAGACCCTCTGATTGAGTAACAGTAAACATGGTGGGGGAAAAAGAAAAAAAAATAGTAAACGAGACCAGAGTTAATAATAATAATAATAATACTACTACTAATAATAATAATAATAGCTACAATACAAAAGTCTCATATTTAAAGAAATGAACTGTGATGGCTTCTTTGTCCTTAGAATTATAAAGCACCAAAAACGAAGCACATTAAAGCTTCGCTAATTTTCAATTTTTTCACATATCTAGCGTCACATACATAATTGCGGGACGCTGCTACCTTGCGTTCTCCTTCGTCCCCAGATGCATTTTCACTATCGCTGTCCGTCACTTTCTCCTTACACTTCAGATCTATAGAGCTGCCTGGATACGGGTCCTCTGTGGAGTGAGGGAGAATATCAGAGCTACTTAACAGGTAAACTTGGACACCACAATAGAGGAGTGTTATGTTTCTTAGCAATACAAAGAAATGTATATATCTCATTATAAGCCACAAGATTGTATACAGTATACTGACACCGGTACCTGACGTCCGTCTGTATTACATGTGGCAGCTCGCATGACATGCCATTATAAACCAGATCTGAGTGACTGAAAGGCATGCAGTAACTAGACGTTGTGGGCACATACTGCAGTGACGAACCTTTCACCGAAGCAAACGCAGCCTGCACAGCAGATGTTACTTTCTAACTATTCTTTTATGAGGTTGTCTGCAGTTCATTATGGGCGTTATGGGTAATGGCAAATTAAAAATTTAAGCTGGTTATGGGCGGTTCTTTATTTCAGTACCACAGATGTATTTGTTTTAGGTCTAGGTAAAAAAAAAACTGGCATTTTAAACTCGCAAAAATCACAATTAATTGCTGTGATAAAAACATTTAACAATTTAATATCTCATATATTTATGTATGTATACATTGTGAAAATTGTGTTGTAATTGAAAGTGAGTATTTGTCTATCACTGTGAACATAGCACAGCACACCATGCACCTCAACGAAATGTGACCTCTGCAGGTGGGCAGTGGGCAGCTGACATGGACAGCAGGCTTGGAGATGATACCTTGCTCATGATTACCTCAGTGGTACTTTTACCGGCGACCTTTCAATCACGGGGTGAACGCCCTAAACTGTACGCTACCAACTCCAATGTCAAACTTTTTAGTGTAGCAAATTAGAAAAAGGAATGATCATTTTATTATATTTCATTTCATATTTTTCAGCAAAATCAAATTGTGCTTTCCCTGACCATTCCCTTCATTAAATTTATGTTTTTCTTATTATTTTCCAGTACAGAATCAAAAGAATGTTTACTAATGTGAGAACTATCAGATAATTACACTGTCACTCATGCTAAAGCTTTCTTAAAAGTGTGTGGGTATGAAACACAATGCAGCACTACTCTAACCACTGCCCATGCAGAGCTCTATCTTCCAACTGGCACAAGCTTTCCTGCCCAAGCTCCCTACTACCTACACTGTGCTGGAGAGGGTGGGTGGAAATTGGCCTTGACCAACAAAATCCTTGTAGATGCTAAAAAGCAAAATCTGGACAATCTAATAGCACAGGACTATTTGGTGGTCTGTTATTAAATTTAATGTTAGGTCTGGTATTAAAATCTAAAGTATGTAACTCAAAAGGAGCAGAGTGCACAACGCCAAAAAGTATTATGATCTGCTTCACCGTTTACCGCAGTCTGTGCATCTCCTACGTTACAAATACGTCTTTAAAAGGGCAGTGGGGCTGATTCACCCCGTTTCAGAGGAAAGATGTTCTTAAAATCCTCTGTTTTCATAAAGTTTCTGACATTCACCAATGCTTTCTTGTTTGAAATTTGTTCTTAGGTAAGAACAGCTTCTACTAATGAAGAGCAAATTTTACTGCAAGTGTATTCATGCAAAACATTAATTCATTGGTTTTCTTCATTCTACAGTTGTGTAATACTATGCTATTTATACGTCTGAAGTCTCTTAAGAACAAATGTAAGAACGTATTGGTGAATGAGGCTCACTGAGAATTTCTGGCCCCCCGTCCATGTGGGATGTGAATCAAATCACCACCAAAAACACAAAATGCATTCTCCCAGCTTTCCCCTAAATGTCTTTCCAATCTATGAGAAGCGCGTGAAGGGCGGCACAGTAGCCCCTCTGTACAACACAACAACTTCACACAACTCCCAAAGGTTCTATAGATAGTATGTGACGGACAGAGTGGAATGAATGGTGCCACACTTCTTCCTTATGAGGTGTCAGTGATAGATCTGTTTAGCATTAAATATAGTAGTGCAAAACACAACCAGAAGCGGCATAAACACCACGTAACCAACTTTGTTTCAGATGCCGGGATGCCACCTACCACCCTATAGTTAGTGCACAACATGAAAAACAGGAGGACTAAACAAGTGTCTCAATGGTATCCTAGTGCTGGGTTTGCTTCCCCTGAAATATTGATAGTTGTTACATTTGCATATGAGTAAATCTGAATGGGTATGCAGCATTTTCTAAAATATATATATGGCCTAATATGAGAGATGTGTACTATTAAGTCGTGCCATGAGATCTCACAAGAATAAAATGCGACGATATTTCTCATTGAGGTAAAAAGCCGTCTCGCCAAATAGTATGGTGTTATTATTGTGCCAAAATTCTGAGCACACACTTGGTGAGCAAAATCTGGCGACTGTACGCTCTCAACTCCACTTGGTACTGCATTATGAATGTGCCAAGAAAACCGACTTGGAAAAAGTTGATGGAATGATTTCGTCTCCTAACAGGTTGCTGATATGGTTCATATACAGAATAGGAACGCAGTAACTAGAGGACAAGCAATTTGAACATTTTGGTTGTCATTGTTTCAGCCAGTTTCCTAGTCTAACTGTATCTGTTAAAGTTCCCTAAGTCTTTTAATTCTGCAGAGATTACGCCTCTAACAGGTTTTAATTAACATGTTGATTTTATAATGTACAACCTGGTTATTTAACTATATTATTAAATTTATAGAAGCTGATGCACAGTAATGGTGTGAAGAGATGCAGAAGGAATAACACAAGAGAGAGTCCAGTCAGATGAGTTTCTAAGTGCACTTTCTTGCAGTTAAAAGGCCACATTCCAGTTATATGATTCATCACTGAAGTTTTCTTTAAAATAGCGTCACAATCTCGTCTCGTTCTTATGAGCCAGGGGCGTCGACAGCCAATTTTACCGGGGCTTCAGCCCAGGGTATTTTGAGTCTAGCCTGAGTGGCCCAAATAACTGTACAGTTGTTTAGCTTATTTACATGCATGCATGCATCTGGAAATTAAATGATAAATTAGGCAGTCTACTATAGTCTGTAGTCTACTGTAACACCTTTTATATACTATATACAAATTGGAAAAAATCCTCAGCTCCTCTTTGAATTTACATCCGGTTCGGGCTAAGCCCAGAGTGTCCTTAAAGGCTTGAAAAGCCCCTCTCACGAACCCAATCTTGGATTTCATCTCGTCTTGAGAGCTGAGTGTCTCATCACACCCTGACTAATAGCCAATTATTGCCAGCAACCAATTAGTATAAAGCATTTGCATTTTGGTTGCGCTCTATAGGTTGTTATCTAAGACAGATCTAAACCATATGTTGATAATAATGTCAGACAATATTCATCCTCCCATTAAATTTATTTCTGGCTACACCCTTGATAGACATTAAAGTACAACAGCCTGTAAAAGTCTTTAAAAGTCTGACAAATAGTTAGAAGTTGAGAGGGTAAAATTGGAGAATACAATCTGAAAAATCACATACTGAACGTGGTGATCAGTGGACAATTATGACTCACCAATGACATCGTCGTCACCATCCTCCTCACAGATGACCATTCGCTCCTCATCGCTGGTCATATCTTCACTGACACCTCGCTGGGCCTGAGTCAGAGCTCCACGGCCTGAAAACTTGCCTCCGTCCCCACAAATCTGATACGACAACAGACAGAGATGGCACTGTTTTTTAACATCTGTTTAGTGGACGTTTGAAAGTCTCATTACTCACTATGAGTATGTGTTTTACCTGTGCAAGCTCTGCTAGCACCTGGGGATTGCTTCTCTCGCTCCTCTCCAAGCTGTGCATAGCACTCTGGGAGAAAGCCCGAGGCCGTGTGTGCCCATCCCCTGCACTGCGCTCAGACACGCCCACCATACCAGGACCCACCCCTTTCAGCTCAGCACCCATGGACACAGATGGAGGTTCTGAATGAGTCAGAGGGGAACAGTGTAAGAACAGAAGTCATTTTATCCAAATGTTTATTACTGGTCAGTTTATAGAAATGGGAGTCCAGAAAAGTTGGCACTGTTTAGGTACTGGATCATTCTTAACCCAGCAGTGGGTTTGGGGTTTTGTATACGTCACTATCACAGCTAGATCAGTCAACAAGTCCATAAATAACCAGCCAAAATGGTGCAAGGGTTATCAGAAGTCTGAATAAATCTTGTCAAACTGAAGATGGGTCCGATCTGATATGTGGATCGGACATCGGTCCGATATCGACTCATCGGGTATCGTGGCACTGGGCCGATCTATGGAGCCGATCTGTAAATGCGCGAACGCTCAATTGGTTGTGCATCAGAAGTGGCACAACTGCGCGATTAATTTTTTTTAATTTCCTTAAAAACACAAGCTCTTGCTCGCAATCTTTGTGTTCCTGATCAATTCAGAGCCACAATTAGCTTAGGGAGCGTTTAATAGCGCCACATGCTTAGGGAGTGTCTCAAAATTAGAGAACTGCGCTTGAAGATTTTAAAGAATACTGAATCTTGTATATGCTAAATTATTTATTAATATAATAACATAGACTTCGGTCCTCACTGAGACCCCGATTGGGATTAAGCGGTTTGAATAATGAATAAAATTATTCGTGAAAATTATTCGTTTAAACACAGTTCTGTAATTTTGAGACGCTCCCTAAGCATGTGGCGCTATTAAACAGCATAACTTTGGTTGTAGTGTGGTGAGGTACCTAGGGACGGTCACAAAATTACAGAACTGGTATCATGCCATTTTTAATACAAAGAGGTTAAATTTGAATGATAATAAGTTTTACAAAGAACAGCGTTCGTCATCGTACTAATAGCGGAACTGAATTTGATCTTCTAATACCTGTTGTCTCTGACATGCTTCTCTCTCTGATGTCTTTCCCACCCGGAACATTGCGACCCTCACTGCTCGACTTCTTCCTGTCCTTATTGCACCACTTCCAGTCGGGGTGAGCCTTAAAATGAGCCTCTTTAACCTGGGAGTGAGGGAGGGAAATTTAGTCCTGCAGCTACACAATAGAGTATTGTTTTCTTTTAACAGCACAGTTGCCTTTACAGTACAGTACAGTACTGTAGTAGGGATGAAAATGAAAAAAGAAATCACGACAGGATATATTGGTTAAACGTATAATGATTCAATGTCAGTTCAGGTGCCAATATGATCAATGATCAACATGAGACACCATCATATGCTGACTTCACACAATAACTTCCATTCATATAAAATCACAATAAAAAACAACAAAGATATCAAGTCACATGCTACACAAGGGATGTTAAATTATGTCTAGAGTCTGTGATATTGAAAAGTTATGGTATGGAAAATGTGGCTATTTAAACCTAATTTATTGTGAAGCTGTGGGTCTCAACATCCCTGCGTGCTTACACCACACATAAGGCTGTGTTTCTGGAACTCAGAGCACACCAATGACCTGCTCATTTCACCCCGGAGGCTTCTATGTGGGGTGTGAGAACCACGAGTGTGTGTCCATCATTCACCTGGAATGCGAGGTCATGGTATTTCTGCTTCTCTTTGGGTCCCAGAGCGTACCACCACTCTCCGAGTATCTTGCTAACGGTGCGGTTGTCCTGGTTTGGGTGCCTCTGGTGGACGAGGGCGCGGTGGCGCTTGCTGAAGATCATGAAGGCGTTCATCGGCCTACGGATGTGATCTTTCTCTCTCTGCTGTTAGAGGAGAGAAGGTGGTTTGACAAAATAAAATAAGAAAGAATATTAATAATAAGAAAAAACTGAACAATTCCATTAGGGTTCCAGAAATACATGTTTGAACCGCTAATAAATGGGAGATTGGACGTTATGTAAACTCCTGTATGTGAGGAGTAAGGTTTAGTTTGATATGGTACAGAAGGGTGTTGAGTTTGTACCTTGCCAGGGCTGTTTTTGTCGTCTTTTGGCAACGCGCTGAGAGACTGAGAGCGCCGCTTTCCTGGAGATGCTGCGATTGGTGGATCAGACGGAACACCTGGCAAAAATCTGGAGACACAAACAGACAAAAAAGTAAAAATGATCACATAGTTACTTTTATGAACAATCATATACAATCCAAATCATATTCCATTATATACAATAAGAAGTGTTAAAGAACATGAAACACCCAAAACTAGAGTATTTTTACATGTTCTATATTTATGGGTTTTTTTAAGATTTGGGACACAAGCCGACCCTTAATCTGATCACCATGTGTTTTGTGATATTGATCTAGGAGAATGTGAAGATATTTGAATCAGAAATGTAACATCATAAAAAAAAACAGTGCAGCTTTATATATTTATATTCATGATCTGTAATGTTATTTGGATTACTGCAAGATTTCAGACTGTGCAGTTGGACTGACGGGTGGGTGAGAGTGTTTATGTGTGAGTCAGACAACACGAGTCCTGTAGTGTTAAATCTCTCTCAGATGTCTAGCATACAGTGCTGGCGTCTGTCTAAAGATATTTGCTCTTTTTATTCATTTGTACCCGATTCAAACCTCTTTCTCATACTGTATTACAGCTGGCACATCAACACACTAGGGAGAAATCCACTTTTACCGGGCTGTGTTTATCTAAAGACAGTTACAGTGCCATATATAAACCACCTTATTTTTTTAAAAACCCAAGAGATTACATACTAAAAAAGATGTTGAGTGAGCGATTTTTTTTTGGTCATTGTGAACACCCCACAGCACAGCACACAGTGCACCACAACGAAATGTGACCTCTGCATGTGACCCATCCGTGAAGGAGCAGTGGGCAGCTAACAAGAGCAGCGCCCGGGGAGCAGTGCCTGGGGACGGTACCTTGCTCATGAGTACCTCATTGGTAACGTTACCGGCCCTGGATTCGAACCTGCGACCTTCCGATCACGGGGCAAACACCCTACCGTTACACCACCAACCGCTCCACTTTTGTTCAAATCAACAAAAGATTAGCTTACACAGGCTGGAATTCAAACGTTCATTTTCATTCAAACACTTGCAAGCAAGTGAAATGCAAGTTGGAGCAGTTGGTAGCGTAACGGTTAGGTAGCGTAACGATCGACTAGCGATCGGAAGGTCGCTGGTACAAATCCCAGACCGCTACGGTACCGTCCCCAAAGCACTGCTCCCTGGGTTCTGCTCATGTAAACTGCCCACTGCTCCTTCATATATGGATCAAATGTAGAGGTCATATTTCGTTGTGGTGCACTGTGCGCTGTACTGTAAGCGCGTCGAAATGAATTGCATAGTCGATCTATCGTGAAGCAGACTGTGTTCACAATAACAAATAATCATTCACTTCCACTTAAATAAGGTCACATCACATCCAAATCAATGAATAAAAGTCTCCGTAAATTCAGTGTAAAAGACAACTCCAAGACCCTAATTGTAGGCTGAATACAGCATGTAACTAAATTGTCTCTCTTTCTACTTTTAGTTTAAAATATTTTTTATAATTCTATTCATATATTTTATTCTATGTACCTTATTTGTTCTTTATTCCTTGCACTGTTAAAATTGGAGCCATGTCGTCCCGTCTTTCTGTATACTTGTAAAGTATATAGTAGAGATGACAAAGTTTACTTTGACTTCGACTTTAATCTTTAATAAGATCACTTCCCAAGATCAGAGTTTTGGTTGGGCTTGTGCTGGGTTCTAAATTTTTTTGCCAGACAAAGCAATTATCTTTTAACAAAATGAAAAGTACTGTGCAGTCTTGAGCTTCACATAATTTCTTTATTTTCGCTAGAAATTGAGAAAATGGGTATAGTGATTTCCTGCAATACATCCCAACATGCATACTGAAAGTCTGGTTCTTTGGAACCAAACAGGAAGAAACGAGGAGTGGCTCAATACTTTTGCAATACACTTCAAATACCATCTATGCAAATGTATAATAATAATAATAATAATAATAATAGCAATTAGAAGTTGTGGTAATGCAGAACGACTGAGAACATGCCGCCTTCCCATGTAGAGCAACCTGTAAAAGCATATTATACATGATGCTATACACCTGCCTTTGTTTCCAATATCTGCACAGATGAGCTCTTACATACAAGTGCCCGCACTTGAGAGTGTGATTATAAAGTAACTTAATGCTCTATTTTAGATCAGAAATTTGCATCCATCTACTCATCAGTAAGAAAGTCTGCCAGTTGGGCATATTCAAATGACTGCTCATTAATGTAAATGGCCTTGAGTCTGCTCCTGTCACTCAAGCAGAGAGAGATGAATGCATTAAGTGTGCTTTCTCGGAGTTGCCATTACGCTAGACTGACACACTGAACACTTTGGGAAAAGCTTCCAAAAATGTTGTTTTACATAATAAAAATCTGACTGACAAACATGGCATAAGTGCACTCGTCTGGCTCAAACTGAAATGGGCTGTTCCAGGTGCATGTGTACTAGAGGCTAAAATTTTACTTTACTTTTGCAATTACATGATAAATAGTACACTTTCTAAATGTATTTTGCAATACATTAATGCAATTCAGTTCAGCAATATATTCATCATTCCATGTAAAAGCTGTGAAGAGTTTCAGATACAAATTTACAAAAATGATATGAAGTAACGGTCAACCGCTCATCCCTAGGTCGATTACAGGACCCGACAGTATTTATTTTTGATCTGTGCCGCGTGCTGTCCCGTTTGCTTTCGTCTTGTTGCTTCATTTAATGTCCTGCCCACAACACTCTATGATTGGCTATGTCACACGAGTAGTATCCAGTCAATGCTGAAGCCTTGTTGTCATTCACATCACACACACACAAGCGCACTGTGAAGCTCCGAGAAGGAGAAGAGGAGAGAGAAGAGTTTCAGCTGAGCTTGGTGTTTGTAAAATTCAAAATTTTTACATTTTTTGCATATTGGTTCCAAATATCGGTTTTCGGTCCCATTAACTAGCAATAACCGGTATCGATATCGGCCCTGAAAAATTGACCTCCAATATGAAGACTACAGTAAATAACGAGAAATGCCTTAAAATTCTTGATAATTCTTGGCATCTGTTGTCAATACAATATTGCAAGAAAAAATGTGTCTTTGCCAGTTAACCATAAAACGTTATCTTGAACTACTACCAAATTCCAACCCGTTAAGAATTCCATTGTTATCTTTCACCGTTACTATACAAATACAAGATCCATCTTCAGCAAGTGCACACTACAAAACAAAACTACTTATACAGAGCCGTGCCAAAATATGAATCTAGTAACTGTTTTGTTCTGGATTATGTATGTACAATTTCCAATTTGTGAATACTTATGGAAGAATGCTGTCATGCTATGATCTTCCTAAAATGTGCTGATGTGTTATGTATATGGCTTTGGGAGTGTGTTATGTAAGTGTTCATGAGTCCAAATGAAACACTGCTGTACTTTGTTAGTGTAGCTTTTTTATGTGTTCTGCAAAAGAAGAGGAGCTCTGACTCATCAGGAAGCTCCTGCTTGAGGTGCGTTTAAGGAAATGGAGGGCTCATGAAGTGTTGAGTGGAGCTGATTTAAAGTGCAAAGTCATTTTTTTCTGTGATGTTTAGAAGGTCTTAAACCCTAGGATTATGCTAGAACACATCAGAATTTTTTAAAGCGTTAAATACACATTTGGAACCTGCTTCTAGTAATAATTGATTTTGGAGTTTATTTTCCTCTTAAAAGTTCTAAAGTTAAGTAGCAAGGTGATCAAAACATATCAGGCTTCTCAGGTGGCTGCCTCATCCTACGAAACATCCCATTTGTATTTCATTATGGCATTTTGCAGACGATGTTATCGAGTGACTTCCATCTCCTAATAACAGTAACATTCTCTCTGGAGCAACTCTGGTTTAAGGGTCGTCCTCCTAATGGTGGTAGTTTTAACATGACAACTGAACAATTGAACTCCCAACCTCTAGGTGTATCTCACTTCTAAGCTGCCACTACTACTCAAAATAAAACCCTATATAAAATTCTGCTTTTGTTTTACTTTTGGTTCACACATAAATGCTACTTAAAGCCATTTTAGTTAGGTAGTATGGTCAGCATTATGTTTTCAGGCTAAAAAACCTCTGGCCCTTTAAGAAAATAAATTAAACAAGCTACATTTTTACTCAGCGAACATCTGCTACCATTACGCTGTATTAACAATGAAGACACAGGATGTCATTATTTAGTATTCACAGACTTGAGGTAAGAATTTCAACATTTCTGGCATAATTTTGCCTGGTTGCATCATTCCAGATTTTCATTAACCTCTACCAAGGGGATGATGCAAAAAAGACTCAATAAAGTTGAATTGACACTATAGTCACTTTTATGTTTTAGTGCCGTGTTGAATTTTCCTTGTCATCAAGAAATATTCACACTGAATCCCTTAATAACTGAACTGAACTTTTCAGAGTGTGTTCTCATGCCGCATCAGCACTTTTCTTGCGTGCCTTGATGAGACGCTTCATTAGTGACATTCAGAAAATGGCCTAATCAAACTAACAGCACAGTTCATTTCGAGGCTGCAAATAAACTGTCGGTAATAATGTGTCGAGATAAAGGATGCAAGCTTCCATTCATACAGTGTAACGAGTGGCACACCATGTTCCTAAGCAGAAATAAACTTTCATATGAAGCTGACTGCCAGCTTTGTAAAATGCTACACTATGTACTTTCTGAAGCAGACCAAACAAAGCAAAAAAGAACTATTTTCTGGTGAAGCAGAATAAGGAAGACATTAACAATAACATTTATAAATGTCAGTGTCTGAGCAAAAGCTAACCTTAATGGAAGAGAACAACAGAGCTGGATGTCTGGCTGTTCATTTTCAGCCTGTTAGATCAAATTATTCTGAAAACAGCAAGCTGATTTAAATAACCACCCTGTTTTGCTGAGTTGCTGAGGGAGATTTATATTCAAGTCTTCTTCAATTCACTATAAAATGTTCTTAATTTACTGCACAAAAGGGTACAGCATAGACCTGTTGTTTAGTGTGCATCTCAGAAATATATAAAATACAAAAGGGCTGTTGCATTAAACGTCAGCTGTTCCATAAATACTTACTCATGTGTCAGGCCTTGAAAACCTAATATCAATCGACCAGTCCCTCTAACACACACACACACACACAGTGTGTGACCACTTACAGATCATCCACATCACTCTCCGTTTCACTGTCAGGTCTCTCTCTCTCCGTATCCCTCTCCCTCTCTAGAGGAAGGTCATCAATGGAGGGGGCTGGGTGGGACGGAGCATTCGATGAGCCTTCAACGATCTCCTTTAGCACTGACCCACCCTGGGACTCTAGCAGAGAGAAATGACCAATTATGCCTTTTACCCTTGCAACGTTCATCACAGCACCCCACTTGAAGCACCTTCGATTCAATCTGACAGCCCTAAGGTCAAACGTTACATTTGGTCAAGGATAAATTACAAATTACAAGCTTCTATATAACTGTGGAAAACTGTAACCAAATGCAATTTTATTTAGGAGTGAATCAGACAGACAAAATGTGCCAGTAAAAAATAAGATTTACCTTTTTTCAAAGTGCCAGCCTGAGAATGATTGGCGGGCTGTTGGCCCTCACCAGGCTGAGCCGATGGATCTGATTGGGTGGGTGCCAGGAAAGGGACCAATGAATGCCAAGGAAAAACTGGAACCGATCTGGGTTCTACATTAGTCCACACTGCAAAAGAGGGGATAAAGTCACAAATACCTTCATCATTGTCTTAGTCGCTATAAAGACACCTAGAATCAGAATAAGATACCTCTGTATTATTTGTATAAATATAACCAAGCCTTAAAGTCGATACATGTTAGGAGGAAATGGGCAAATGTTGCCACTACACATGAAGCAATATGCGCTGTCTAGTTCAGAAAGTACAATACAGTAAACAACATACATCAGACTAAGACCTCATCAAACATTACAGTTAACATAAGAGAGCAACAAACATGGTTAGACATGGATAATACATTTTCATATAGATACATGTTGTTCTGTTACAAACATACGTGTGAATTCACAGACACACACTATGTGTAGCAAAAGAACAGCAGCAATTTGTGAACAGGCATTACGGAAAACTATTCTTCACTGTAACCACGATCGACACCTCATAAAGCCTGTTAGATATAGGCTAAAAATAACTACCTTACTGTTTATTTACCTGCCTAACAAAAAACCCTACTATTCACACGAATGCACTACCACGGCCGTGTCCAATTCGGCAACTGACATCTTAACACAAAGCAGAATCAGATTTAAAAAGACAAGCAGGACAATAACTGACCAAACATGCTCAGTCCTTGGCGGAGATATTGCGGGCTTTCCGAGGAAAACATCGTGGATTAAAAATACAGAGTCTCTTGCTTTTATAAAAACTTCATTCACGTGTAAAATGGAATATCCGTCAGAGTTAAAACTTATTTAAATGTCCATTTGGTATGAAAACGATTCGAGTCGCTTCTAGTAAAAATGCAGCATCTTCGTGAGCGCGCTCCTTGGCAGGTGACGGTCAGTCAACGGATGAAAATGCGCGGCCATACCCGCTGATATCGAGCAGCATCCAACCAGTCTGGAAACACGAATGCGCCCCTTACACACTACTGAAATGATTTTCGTGTGTCAACTTCTGTTTATATACACCCACACTTAAAGGATCGAACACGAGAGCGTCTGTCTAAAAGCTCGTCGATCCAACCCAGAAAGATTTCTCTTCCAAAACACACGCTCTGGTGCACAAACTACCGACGGAAAAATACTTCAGCTCAAAAAGCAACGGTGAATACAGCTCAAATCATGCTGTCATTCGATTCGCGGTATGAAGTTTATATTTGGAAGATCTGCTTTATTTTGGTCCAAATGCCCCTAACGCCCCTTGCCCGTCTGTTTGTTTACATTGACAGTACGCGGCGGGAGTGGACGGGTTAAGTAGGCCTCACGCGTCCTCGGGCTTGCGTAGCGCGACCTCACCTCACCTCGCGTCCAGAACTTGACTTTTGCGACCGTTTAAGACACGTAATTACTACATTACGGTTATATACAAAAACAGCTTAGTATTAAATCGATGCCAGTGCGCGGACATTTACTTGAAAAGAAAAAAGATGCAGGTTTACTGTGTGACAGTTCAGCTAAGCTACGTTAGCATGCTAGCATGCTAATTAGATCTACTATTGCTAGCCAGTTCTGGGCTGAACTGACCACAACACGTTTTTAAAGGTTTTATTCTTTGGATGTGAACACGGCACTGGGCGAACATTTAAAAATGCCCACACAAGAAAGATTTAAAGGGTACAAATAAGGCTGTTAAGATTAATGAGAAAAACGTCTAATGTGTTTCACGACAATGTTCACATGGCCTGTGGTAGTAAAATCACTTGGCTTGAGCAGTCACTCGGCTAGTTTGTCAAGTCACGTTCTATTCCACTAACTACAGGCGTAATAACTTTAAGAGCCGCGGTCTGCGGCAAATAAGAAAACGACCAGACCCAATCCTAAAAAGCACGGTTTATTTTAGTCTTGTGAATAAGATGTGACTAATCTTTCGCGCACACAAACTGAGCATGGCTGGTGTGGAGTGAGGCTGCATGAGGGGGGTGAAACTGGCCCTGGATTCAGCAGCACCGCTCCACATTAGTCCGTCCCCTCGGGAACGCCCCTGGCCCGGTACCCGCACCAAAACGCAGCCGCGAAAACGTGCATCTCTCGGCGACGACCCACCGCGACACTCTAAAACCCAAAGATCGGAACTAGCTAATGACGTCTAATTATCTATAATTAATACAAAAGTGCCAGAGTTAATGTTGCGTTTACAGGAAAAAAAGCCGGAGCCAGTCGGTACTCTGCACTTAAATAAAACTCGAGAGTAACCTCCTTTACCCCCCACAGTCGGGCGAGATGCTTAAAATGGCTCACAACATTGCTTTAACCAGAAATACCGCGCTATGTAAAAGTATTCTAACCGGAACAGACACAAGTCATTAATAAGATTCGGTACAAAGGCAAAAACTACGATGCACATCCCCTAACCCACACAATAACAAATTGTTCTTGGATGAAGACAGCCCATGCCCTGCCCGCGGCTGCTCTCTCCTTCTTCTCCTTCTTCTTCTTGCCTTCACCTCTCCGTAGGCTGTCCTGTTACAACACATCCACTGCGGTTCCCGCTTTATTAGTACTGGACTAATACGACTGCTCTTTAAAATGTAGACAAAGCCTGAATTTAAATGGCTTACAATTTAAATGATCCCGCGACTTCTCGGTTTAAAAGCCACCCCTTCCCTTCTACACACACACACACGTACAGTACACACCAATGTAAGTGTGTCTCCCTCTAAAGCGTAATGAGCAGAAATGCCGCCACTAAACTCTCCCTAACAGCTCGTCACGAACCCCGTTAAAACGTTTTGATAAACGGATGCCGAGATCCCCGGTGCCCAAAGACTGCAACGGAGACGAATGGTTTTAAGAAAAAAGGGGGGAAAAGGAAAGCTGCGCAGAGATGCTCGTGTTGCTGAGTGGAAATGACGGGTCTGAAGTGTAGTAAGCGCTGGTGAAGTCCGGCGCAGTCCGTCTGCAGTGAGGGCCGCTGTCCGCTCCGAGGCGACCCGCAGCAGCTCCTCCCCGCGCGCTCGGTAGGTGTCCGTAGTAAAAAAAAAAAAACAACACTCGTATCATAACATCATTCACGTCGCCTCGCCTCTGCTCTTCTCCTCGTTTTCTCTCTCCTCTCTCGCTTCGCTAACCCTTTCTTTCTTTCTCTTTCCCTCCCTCTTCCTTCCTCTTGTTGTATAGTAGGCTGCCCCCTTTCGTTCTATCAGTGTGTCAACCTCGCCCAGCCCGCCTTTGGGTCCCGCCTTCCGCTCCCGCAACCGCGCCCTCTGATTGGCCGAAGCCGACCCTCGTCACACGACGGCCTCCGTCGCCGATTGGCTGGAGGCTGCGCTGGAATGTCAGTCATATGCAAATCCAATTGTGCTGTAGTAGCTCACTGGACCAAGCCGTTAGAAGGAGCTTCTGAATATTCTGTATCGTACCAGAAAAAAAGACAATCTGGGTCGTGACTTTGCATTGGCTCTCGTGATATTTGATGCCACTGCTGACGTCCGAATTCGCGCCAGTTTATTGGTCAGACGCGCGCGAACCGACTGTGTCAACTACGGTATTTTACGGTACAGGACCGCCCCCGTAGTTTTTGTCCGAGTTCGACTCCGACAGCGGCGGTCAATTTATGGGGAAAAAATGAACAAATGACCGGTAGCACCGTCCTTTTCATAGTAGAGGATTCAATAAATATCAGAAATACGGTTTTGATTTCATTTTGATTCAGTACCCACCTCTAGATAGCTTATTTATATTGCTTTATTTAATAAATGTGGTCATCTTTTAAACGACGCTTCGTGGTTCCCAAGGCTATACCAACTCTAAAATCTAGATCAGATGAAGACATGATGATTTAACCTATACATGTGTGACTGATGACGGTCCTGTTACAGCCAACTAACAGCTAACTGGAATAAGTGGCCAAAAACACAAGCAGATCTGGTAAGCAACTGACTCACAAACATCTGTGGAATAAATAAGTGGAAGTGTTTTACAGGAACCTGGTCTTTACAAGTTCACTTCCTCCCCGGCCCCCAGGCCATGCCATGCAAACTAGCACAAAGCCATAGAGAACCAATCTGTACTCGTGCCCACACTTTATTTTTACCTTTTCCCCTACAAAGTCAGCCTACACAATCACAACGTCTAAAAGCTAGTATCGTGGTTGAACGGGAGAGGAACAGTGTGAAGGAACGTACAGACTAAAAGTTACACTGTGCGTATACATTATGAGTCATACAGGACTGATTTTAGCACTTGTCTAGACCTTACTCTGTGGTCTAATCTCATCCTTTGGGTAACTTCAATGACATTTTTAAAGTCATGTCAGTACACATTCATGGATCAAAGTGTTTGTTTGCCAGATAATGGTTTGATCCATTGAATTTGGATCACTTTGACACTGTAGAGGGCAAAGTTGTCATTGATTATTAGATTTTTTGCAAGTTAAACAGAGAGACTGCAGGTAATCTGTAGCAGCGCAATGTTTGGTTTAATGTTGCCATTTGAAATAACAAAAAGTGAGCCAAAAACAGTAAGCCCGAAGAGGACAGTTGTCAAGCATTTGGATGAGTAATAAAATGAAAGAAGGCCAGATTGTGTGTGTGTTACATCACATGTTGATATTTCAATATACTGTTAAAATGGCATTGTGTTCATCTGTGTGTAATGTACAAATGGTGTTGTTATTACTATGTCACTACTGTATGAAAAAAGGCCAGATTTGTGTGTGCAGTGTGTGTGGGAGAGTGTGTGTTGAATTTGAGTTTGCTGAAAGAAGAGGTTATTTGTAGATGGCAATGGGGCTTTGGACTCATGCCCAGTATCACCCTGTGCCATCACAGTCACGCTACTATGGGGAGATGTGTGCTCTGTGTGTGTGTATTTGTGTCAGGATGGTGACAACATTTTCCATACATATTAGCGTAATACTTTCCATTGTGCAGTACATTTGGCTGAAGTTTAACGTCAAAATATGGGCAGCACTGCGGGCGTACAGTAAGGCGGGAAGGCGTGGAGATTTTATAATAAAAGCCGAGGTAGTGGAAGGCTTGAGAAAGCGAGAAAAAAAATGGGTGGGAAGGGGAAAGAGTGCGAGTCAGGCGCGTAAAAATAGAACAAGAGTCATTCTGTGAAGAGGAGAGGAGCGAGGGAGGGGGGACTAGAAAACAAGTTGTGAAAAACACAGGCCCTCTGACTGGTTGAGAGCAAAAGCGAAAGCAGGACACGGGCCCTTGAACGCTACCAAGCGCACCAGAGATTTGACCTCATAAAATCCAAACAGGCCAACAGATTTATGGCCCACACTCAAATCAGTGCTACATGAGGTATAAATGGACCAGAACGATGCCTTTTTACAACTGTCAACAGCGAGGCGTCACAGCGGTGGGAGGAGATAATCTCCCAACCAGTGAGATCATTCACAGCGTTGGGCTGCAGCCAATCAGGTCGGGCTGAGCACCTCCGGCTCTGACTGTGACTGTAGTAAACATGTTCTTAACCCTTTCAGCACTAGGGAGGGAAAGAAGCCTTAATTTCACCATCATGCTTAATAAAACTCATTCTAACATGTTAGCAGACATATAAAAGTGTCTGGTGTGCTAAAAGATTAATGTGTTAAGATATAATTTGATCAATTAACTATTTCGAATTAACTGTTATAGTTTAATAAAATGTAAAATGATGAAGTCATTGTGATGACCTTGCGTAACTGGCTGACAGATTTGAGTGAAAGCCCATGATAAGTACAAGTCAGAGTATCTTATTTCTGTGGTTTTGTGTGAAATAATATCATGCAACTTTTTACTCTCTTCTTTTGTTGTGTTGTTGCATGTAGGCAAAAACACACATACACAAGCTACAGCAGAGACACATGGTAGTATATATGCATCTAGCAGGTTCAGAGGAGTAGAAATGCAAATGCTGAGTGGAGAGTTGTTCCAAAGGTGAAGATGAAGTGTGAAGATTGTGCTTAGAGTCTGTAACATGAAATTTTGTCCACCTGGGGGCAGCACTGTCACGTAAAAAAAAGAAAAGAATCGACACCACAGCAAGGGCGCGAAAGGAAAAGAGCAATAGAGAAACAGCCTGATCATATAGGAAAGGTGTTAAAAATCAAATTTACCCAAAAGGATATCAAATTAAATATATAGATCAAATTTTCAGCCTTTTAAAGCGGCATTTTAAAGTGTGACATTAGGAAGTCGAAAAATGTTGCTGATGTCTGATGAGTGTCTGTTGTGATTGACGTAGGAACAGATTTGGGTGAGTGGTGAGTACAGACATTTCGGTTCTCTTTTGCGCACGATTCCACACATGTGTTGCTGGGAAGGATGGAACGGTGTTACGTAAATGGAACGCGGGGTGGCATTCCTGGGAACGCTCCGGGAATATTGTGCTGGAAAACTGTAGCTGCAGTACTGCAGCATGGAGGGAGAGCGAGAGAGAGAAGGGGAGGCGATTGGATGAAAAACAAAGATAGAGTAGACAGGGAATGAATGAGAAATATGAAGGCATAAACGGTAAAAGAAAGAAATGACGTGAAGAAGAGCAAAAAACAGCACAATTCCCTTCAAGTGATGAAGTGGTAAAAGCAATAAATATTCAGGAGCATAAATACAAAACAGCATAAAAGTCAAAGCGAGTCGAATGAGGAGATCTGTAAGTGTTTGAAATTCACCATCACTTTAATGTGTGCTGCATACAAATGTGATTGTGTGTTTTAGGCCTAAACATATAGGAGAATCCGCGGAACACACACACACACATAGACTGCAAATGAGAGCAAGACAGAGAGCTTTAAACGATCACTATGTGAGGATTAGGGCATTTACAATGTGCAAATTTACTCAGTCAACAAGGAACACTGTCACAATATTTTATATTATATGAAAAAAAATCAATTGCATTTAACACATAAATTATTATTAAAATAAATCAGAGATTTATTCTGAAATTCATACTTTCATAGTCCCTTTTTTTGGTCGGCCCGTAATGATAAAGAAAGTGAACGATCGTAAAAAAGTGAGAAAATAAGTGTCATAATTTATATCTTTTCCCCTTTACAGGACAATGTCATGGTAACACACAAAACTTTGACCATGACATTCTTGTCATTTAGCACAACATGCCACTCGGCTGGGCATAAACACACACACACACACACACACACACTGACTATATTACTGTATCTAAATAATACTACATCTAACCCTAAACATAACCATAACCTCAGTAACCAAAAGCTAATCTTTCTACACTTTTAGTTTTGCAAATAAACTTGTATTTTTTTTTCTGTAAAAGCAGTTTAAAGAAGAGAGGACCACTAAAAAAGTCCTCACTTCCCAAAAATGTCCTCACTCTGCTGGTTAAAAACTCATTTTGGTTCTCACTAAGTAGCAAGTACAAGAACACACACACACACACACAGCCCAGTCATGTATCACCCACATTTATTTTATTTGTTTGCATGTTTTATTTTAGATTTGTTACATGCTCACACTTGAATAAAAAATGCTCTATCTATCAATCAAAATGCCAACTTATAAGAATAAATGAAATAAAAGTTCTTCAGTGTTCAAAACATTTTATCCTTCTGCGTGCACACACATTTTGATTCTGAAATATGTTTCCTATTCTAAAATGTCAAGCAATATTAATGTACCATTTCATTTTCTAAATGAACGCATTAGTCATTTAAGTCTATTTTGCAGCCTACGTACTGCACCTAAGACATAAAAGTGTCCATCATAAACACATGCAAGTCAAACCATTTTAAAATCAGTTTTAAACAAACTAGTCCTAGTCTTAGTCCTAGTCCTGACGACTCCCTCCACACTCCTGCACGTCCTGCGGCTCTCCTCACTCCTCTCCACTCTCCGTAATCAAGTGTTGAGCGGAATCAGGTTTAACAGATAAGGGGGAAACAAAAATAGTGCACAAGGCCTCCAGGAGTGTGACCGGGAGACCACTGTCACGGAGAGGCGTTCTGTTCTTACAACGGAAAAAATTAATATCAATTACAGAGTCCGGAGCAAAGCAGCCTGAGCTCATGACACGTTGCTGAACAAGGGCTCGGAAAATCCTCTGTCAGTGTGTTTATTCATGCTGATTAAAAGTCTGTTTATAGTGTCTCTCTTTCTCTCACTACATCTGTACCTGCCTCTTCTTAAATCAGCCAGAGAGTGGAGGCACAGATTTTGACAAATTCCTAGCACACACACACCAAACACACACACAGTGACCAAACATAGACTCCCCCACACACACACTCCCAGTCACATCAGCAAATAAGAAAGCAACCTCGTGCACAGCGCTACACCGTTTGCACACACACACTCTCTCTTAGAAATTACACCCTACTAGTTACTGTCTCTGTGTAGCCAGACGAATAAAATGAAATATGCAAAAGGCAATTTGCACTCCCGTACTCCTACACTCCTCACACACACACATGCTCACTCCGTACTCACACAGATACACACAGAGGGGAAGGACGTACCCTGAAGTTCTCAAGTCCTACAAGTGTTTCATTACACGGAAGCACACACGCAAGTGGCAAATCCCCTTGCAAATTCCCATTCTCATAGCACTCCCCCATGCACACTCTCTCTCTTGCTCTCTCTCACACAAACACACACTTACACACAGAGACAACTTGCAAAACAATGCGTCATCGATGAGAAGCATGAATGCAGGAGGCATGTGTGCCCACAGAGGCCTCCGTTTACTCTCAAAAGCACACAGGGGTTAGCAGCACACACACACACACACAGAGTAAAATCTCTTAAAACAGTCACCTCTTGCAAACTGCTTTTCTCTTTAAATAAATGCTATCATGACATTTTCTTGAAATAATTTTCTATAGAACTGGTATAGTGACAGAAACATACACAGCTACAGCAGACAGCAAGCATGAACATCGTGTAAATGTAGTTCCAAACATTGCACAGACAGTTACAGCTCTTAATATTAGCAATAACAATAAAAATAATATAATTTTGTCATAGATAGATAGATAGAAACATAAATAACTGAAACCCCCCCAGCTAATTCACATAATTTCTCAACTATTCTCTCCTGTAGTATCATGGGACAATTCCTGATGTCTTGTGAAAAATTATATTGAATTCCTGAAGTATTGTGTGTTACTGATTAATGTAGATCATGTCAACCAAACGGAAACCATCACACTTTGTGCTGCAATAAACTCAGCCCAGAACTCATTAGATATTTTACAGTATAATCTTATTTTCATAATAAATTTGAAGCTTTGATAAAAGTGAATATCTCTCCATAAAGTGTTTTGTGTATTTTGTGCCATGTCATACGTACTAGACTATGAATCGCATCATATTCTCAGTGTTCTATTGCATAACTGCGTAGAAACACTATAAGCCCTGTCACACTCTTGTTGTATATTTCTTTGTTGTTTGATTTTTTTTTTCCATAAGTGGCTGTTAAACAGACAGTTCCATCAGTCACCCTGAACTGTTAAATACAATAAATCGCTCATGGATCTAAACACAGTAATGGCACTAATAATGGAACACATTAAAAGACATTTTAACCTTACTAAACAAAACAGGTTTGATTTCCTTTTGATTTCACCAGTAAAGTCCTGTCAATTTTTAGCTGTAAACAAAATGTGAAACATTACAGGCCATTCCTAAGCTATCCATTTACTAATTAATGAAATGTTCAGTCAAAGTCCATTACTGCACGAAATCCAGACCATTAAGGTTTGTATATTATACCCCATTTGGCAACCCCTAAATCAATTAGCTCCAGCATTTTAGGGCTACACGCGTTTTCATAAATTTAAAAAACACGCATGCACATGTCCACGTGTGGATACACATACACAGAGTAAACGTGTGTCTATACACATGTAGGTATGTGCAGGGGTGAGTAAGCAAATTGTTGATGTGTCATGAAGTACACAATGATCAACGATTTTAGAATTATCTAACGGTCAAATGTTATACACAATGCATAAGACATTTACATTCACATTTACATAATATCTGGCCATTACATCACTGTACAGTTGTTGATCATTATGTTCGTCACGACACCTCAACAATGTGCCGTCTCATACTGTATATGATCACTACTGTAACATTACTTTTAGGGAGGACTTCAGTTGAAAAGGATTTCCTCCTACAGATATGCTCAAAACAGTCAGCAGGGTTGAGTAGAGCGTGAAAAGGAAGGACAGGCTACAGAGCGATTGTGCACTGATAAAGCAAGATAAATGGTTAAATCACACGTTCAGGGATCTCAACACTGAAGCTGAGTCAAGCACAGATCCTCTAGATACGCCGTGCTGCGAAACGCGAAACTTACAGCAGCAAAGCGAGAGAGTGTGAAACCCAGCGTGAGTCAGACACGCGAGCCCACATATGGACAGAAGTCAAGCCCACATATAAACATATGTTTATGTATATTCATGTATTCATAATTGTATGTGGATAATGAAAGTACTCAGCAGGAGAGGGCAGAACGGTCAGCAGGAGGAGAAGATGACAAAGAAAGAGGAGACCCCAGGTTCTCGACTCTTTTACCCGAGGGGCTTCTTCCGTTTCTTAGTTCTTGCTGCATTAAATTAACACACCTCTGTGTGTGGTGTTAAGAACTATTGTTTTTCCCTCACAGCTCCTGTCTCTGGTTGCCAGTAGTGTATGGTGCTTGAGCGACTGTACTTGGTTACTGTACTTGAGTATTAGCTTAAATACTTTGAAGTTGTACTTTTGCTCCAGTACATTTCTACTGACTGCATTTTGAACCCTAATTCTGACTGAAATTACATCTAAAACACTCCAAAGGGATTCCATTTATTCCATCTTGTAATGTCCTTCATAAATATCAATTTAAATTATTTTATCACTTAAGTACTAAATAACATTAGGTACACTTGCCTTTTTACTCAAGTAGCATTCAAATCTGTAATGTTCGCTTTATTTTCGCTGCCAGTTATTTTCTTTGTGAGCGATTTTGACTTCTGTCTAATGATGATTTTTCAGGTACTCTAAACATCACTGCTGGTTCCACATGAAGGTCAACTTTACGTGTGTAAGCATAACTTGTTTCGATTTTGATTTTGGGGCAGTTGTTAGCCTAATGGTTAGGGCATTCGCCCTATGATTGGAAAGTCACCGGTTTGATCCCGGACCAGTCAAAGTACCAGAGAGGTTCTCATGAGCAAGGTACAAGCACTGCTCCCCGGGCGCTGCCCATGTCAGTGGGCCACTTCCCCTTCACGGATGGGTCAAATACATGGATGGGTCACATTTTGTTACCATGCACTGTGTGGAGTTTTCACAATGACAATCACTTACAGTTTAGACGGTTTTAAGGAATAATTTCACCTTTAAATTGCAGTAGTGTATTAATAATATTCTCTTAGGATACATATACTTTAATTTAAAGACTCTGTTCAAGGCAAAACGGATTTTTTAAAGCAGTCAAAGTAAATGATGCCATTAAGAAAACAAATGTTTTTGTGTTTTTTATTTTTTGGATTTTTTCCTTTTCCAGAAACTAAGAGTTGATATTGTTTGCTTGTGAAAATACAATAATACTATTAACAGAGTCCTGGTAAATACAGGGAATTATTCAGTTACAGGACAACATGGTAGCTAACAAGCTACACACTTAATCAGTGGTAAGTAGATGAGTATATTGGAAATTAATTAATACTAGCCACTGTGGTGTTTTACTGTCTTCCTCTCTGGATTTGTAATCAAGTGTGGTGATGTAATGCCAGACTGTTCAACATGTAAGCAAATAAGACATATAAGTTTTTTTTAAGCTTATAGCAACAAATCTGTTTTATTCTCCAGCTGACAAACACTGTGACTTTGTGCTTTTAATAAGTTGAATTTTTTTTATTTTTCTTAAAACAGCAGACAAATGAAATTGAAACATTACCACGGCACCTGATAAATTTTACTTGTTAAGATTCGTTCTTTAGCACTGATGTCAACAACTGTAGCTAAAAGAATATTATTTCAAACCTTTATGTGTGTGATATGTGTTAGTCTTCAGAAGTACAGTGCAAATCTGTAGAAGCAGCACCAAATATTTTATTGTCTATTCATTTAAACGTGTTGCTTCTTCTTGCATTTATATTTCTAATATGATATTTCAAATCCAGACACATGCACATATTCAGGTAAGGCTCAATCTTCTGCCCTTTTTACTTTGGATTGCTATTTATTTTCTTTACAATTTTCTATTTATATTTTACATTTGGCCTATGTCATCAATTCAATTAAAAGTCTGTAATGTCCAACAACCATATTTTAATTATTCTACAAGGCTGCATGCACCCCTGACCCTCCTCCTTTGACGTTCCTCGTCGTCATAGCAGCTGTTACAGTTAACACAGCCAAATTCAAGCGTCCTGCGGAGCAGCATCATGACTCTGACCTGCGTTTAGGGGTGACAGCCAGGTAAGGGTAGTGTTTGCCCGAGGCTTGTCCATGTTTGTCATTTCATGTGAGATTAAAATATTTGAAACATTTTTAGTACTGCCAGTCAAACATAAGGAACAGCCTGTCATCCATTTATAACAAGCAAGATAGTCTGTTAGGCTGACCACTGAAAAAATTACATGATCATTAGTCTATGCAAACTAAGGCTGGGAATGTTAATACATTACTGCACACAATTAATTTGGAAACTTTATCATGTTTTTCTGTTAGTTTTTTAGTTAGATTATATTTATGCTGGCGGCATGGTGGCGCAGTGGTTAGCGCTGCTGCCTCAGGGTGAGACGATCCTGGGTTCAATCCTCGAGTCGGCCATAGGGCCTTTCTGTGTGGAGTTTTGCATGGTCTCCCCGTGTTTGAGTGTGTGTATGTGTGCCTTGCCCAGGGGTCGGTCCGCGCCTTGCCCTCATAGGCCCGGGATAGGCTCCGGTCCCCCGCGACCCCAGTTGGGACTAAGCATATTGGGTAATGAATGAATGAATTTATGCTAATTAATCATATGACAAACGTCCACTGAACGTCTGGTTAATATATGATGTGCTCCTAGGTAACACATGCCTAAGCATTTATTAGTGACAAAAAGAGACTTTTCACAGAATCCATGTGGCTTTGGGATATATAAAGGCTGCAGCTCACGCTCGCATGAAACCTTGTTATCGACCAGGCCAAATAAGGCGATATGTGAGAAGAACTCCCCGGTGTCCTGAAGAGAAAAAATGTTTTTAAAAAGTGTTTGGAAGGAACTTTAGAGAAGGATAAAGTTGTGTGGATATACTATGGCAGAGATCTTTTTATTGAAGCACAGTCAGTCAGCGCAGTAGACGTTATAATCAACCTGCAGCCTTACTGTTCTTTATGTGCTTGTCTGCTAGTTCATTATGGATGTTATGGGCAATGGCAAAGTAAAAAGTAAGGTGTTTTTTCTTATCATTCTTTACCCAGTAGCATATATGAATTTGTTTTATCTAGGTAATAAACAAGAATTTTAAACTTGCTGTCATTAATTTGATATTTTTAATGATTTATCTGGATGTGAGAAACGTAGGTTGACCTTTTGCATGAGTGTACGGGTGTAACTACGTAAGCAAGTAAAAGGTGTGCTTAATTTTAACTTAATTTTATTAATTAAATCATTTTGTTATCTTTTTTGGCTTGAGCAAATGACCACTAAATTGCCTATGCATGGACCTGATCTGATCATATGGTAATATCATTAAGACACAAATACAACTTGCTGTACAATACTCAATTTACGAAACACATGGAAATGATCGCAACTTAAAAGCACTCAAAACTAGACTGACAATACTTATTCTGTGTGAACAAATGTTAACAGTACGGATGCAATCCGTAAATAATAAAATCAAACAAAAGTGACTGCATATACATTATTTTAAATGTAATACTGCTTTTACTGGCTGTCCCCTAATAGCTCTCTGCTTAGGAAAACATATGAATTTAATTCATGAAAAAAGTTAATTGATCCTTACCAGTTCCAGGTCGTCCCATGATGATGTCCTTGCATGGCACAGGGTGCATGGTCTCTGCTGGAAGTATAAGTGGCAACAAAGCTGTGGGGGCTGGATGGCATGGCACTGGTTGCTGTATCGTTGTCATTCCTCCTTTACCCTGCCCCCCACCACTTCCGGAATCAAAGGAAACAGTTTCAGGGGCAGGGCTGGGCACTGATATGCAGGTCAAGGCAGGGCTGGATTGGGTGACATTTCCAGCAGGGTTGGAGTTTGGAAGGGAAGAGATGGAAGACACCAGAACAAGAGTCGAAGAAGGACTGTGCAGTAAGACTGCCCCATTGGTGGAGGCCCCTGCATTAATTGGAACAGGCACCTGTAATCCTGTACCAGTCAGAACTCCAGACTGACTGCCATCTTTGGAGTTGGTCACCTCCTCATTTGACACTCTGCCCAGAGGACATTCTGTGAATTTTGCTAGAGGAACCTCAGGATTTCTGACAATTACTGGAGAGTCACGCAAAGATTGCTGGGTGGCAGCACGCTGTGAGCCTGATTCTAAAGTTAATGGAGAGGGTAGTGGGGAAGACGCTGTGGATGATGGCGGCCTTTGGCAGCGAGGAAAATTAGATGTCTGTGGAGAAAGTACTCGAAAGGAGGTACATACTGAGGTGTCTCCTCTGCTCTGTCCCAGGTCAGGTTTTGTACAGTTCTGCATTGGAGGAGGTGGTGGTGGTGGGGCATCAGATTTTCGCTTGCTGGGACATACAGATGGGGCCATACTGGATGCAAGTCTCTCTCGCTCCTTGTCTGCCAGTGAGTTGCTAAGTTTGTTGGTAGCACCACTTGCATGTCGCTGACAACGAGGGGGCAAAACAGTCAATGTTGTAATAGGACTGAAGTTGGCTGGTCGAAAACCAAAGAGTGGCGAGGGAGACGGGGAAGGGGCAGGAGAGAAAGGTGACTGGTTTGATATTGGTGAAAACGAGGGTGTTCCTGACCTTGAACTTCCCAAAGACACAAGCATAGTAGCAGCTTCACATTCATCAAAGTCAAAGCGGGAAAAATCTTGTGGAAGCAGTGACGGAAGAACTAGACGCGGTCGCGAGTCGGTTCCCCGACTACTAGTCTCACTGCTATCCCGAGACGTTTCCTCCCAGTCAAACTCACTGCTGGCTCGACCTCTCAAGTCTGAAGGGGTTGCAGTTCCCGAGCTGCTTCCACCACCAGCTCTATTTTCCCTCTCCTTGCCCACTCCCTCCATTTCCTTAGTGCGCATGGAGAGATGACGGGAGCAGTAGCCTCTGCGCTGAGATTCTTTCATGCAGCCATCCTTTGAACACAAGCGACGCCACTGTTTCCCATTGAACTTCTTGCGGATGCCGTTGGGCGTACAAACCACATCACCCTTCTTATACTTTTGCTGAGCAATGGATAGAGGTGTCCGAGATCGTGAGGAGGCTGTAGATGAAGCGGAACTTCCAGGGATCGGAGTAGAAGTCTGTGAAGGAGTTGGGGTTTTGTCAAGGGGTGTGAGAGAACCTCTTGAGCTAGGTGAGGGAGGCACGGTTGAAGGGAGAGGGTGCGAGAGGGCTCCATCAGTGATAAAAGCTGGTGAAGGAGGGGGCTGTGGGCTGCCTGAGACTGGACCAGACAGGTGGGTACCCAAAGATGTGCCAGAGAGACTTCGTACCACTGAGAGAGAGTCGGAATATCCTGTAGCTTTGGACAAGACCTGTCTGTACTGGCTGGATCCAACTGCTTTTGGAACACCTGAAACTAATACCCCAGTAGCATTTTGCAGAGGTGCTAAGTTAAGTTGTAAAACCTCCAGGTCAACTTCTGGAGTCTGCAGTTGCTTTCTCTCCCTCTCCCTTTGTCTTGCTCTTTCTCTGTCTTCCCCGGATCCCTGACCATTCTTTCTACTGTCCACATTCAGTGCACTCTTTGTCATCATAGCTGCTGGTGAAGATGTAATGGAAGGCGGTAGTGTGCATTTATTTTGTTGAGCATGAACATTACTTGTTGAGGACCCTTTATTGTTCTGAGGTGGCTTAATATTTCCAAATGTCATGCCCCTACTCAGCTGACAGACCTCCCTTTCAACATCCATCTCCTCCTTCTTTTCCACTCTCTCATGCTCCTTTTTTTGCACATCATCATCCCAGGGTGGGACAAGGAGGCGCAGATTCTGTCTGGAGACCCACACGCCCTGAAGGCTAGTTTTGTGCTGCTCCATATCACCGACATTCTCTTTTTTTTGATGATTCTGCTCATCATGTAGTAGCACTCGGTAGGGGCAAGCAACAGCTGGACGAGAGTCCACTTGTGATACAACTCCTTCTCTGTACCACTCCTTTCCATTATCTCCTCCATAAGGCACACAAACATGTGTCCCAACTTCCACAGGGTCACTGCCCGGTGGGGGGGCATCTAGGATGAGGTCAATGGTTTGGTGTGGACGACTTACTAAATTATGAAATGGGAACAAAAACTGAGTCTCCTCTCCATTTATCTGGAATCCAACATTCAACTGCTCTTTAGTAGCTCCACGAACCACGCCACAGATAAACCCACATTCCTTGACTGGCTCCTTTCCATCTTCTTTCTTTATTTGCTGAAAGCGAGCAAGCACTCTCTGATTCTTTAGCCCTTTAACCAATGCATCAGCTATTCTTGAAAAGCCTTCTTTCTCTAAATGGTTGTTGCTTGGAATGAAGAGTGGAGACATTTGTGGTGCCATGGGTAATGTACATGGTATACTCAAGGGAATCCCTGTTTTTGAATTCACACTAGAGGGCACTTGCACCTCCACATCTCCAGCATCTGGAGAGTGCTCACTGGCAGTATCTGTGGATGATGACTGAGCTGAGTTTGGGGCACCATCTCCATAAGCCTCTAACTCTCCTTGTGCTGCCATTCTTTGTCTTTCTGAAGGCACAACTTTTTTGACAACATTTCCTTGAGTCCGGCTATTGAGTTTTGAGGATTCTGTGCTTGATACTGTGTCTGCTAACTCCTTGTTCTTTATGCTCTCAGACTTAACAACATCATGTGCTTTATTTACAGAAGTGCTGGCTGTGGAGGTGCTATTCGCTGGAACTGAGTTACAATGAGTATTTATGTGATCGTTAAGTGCAAATGAAGGTACAGAAGGGGCACTGACTGAAGATGTGCTGACAGGTCCATGTTCATACATGTACTTTTTCTTGGGCACTCTGGCTTTGAAGGTAGCTGTCTTTCGACTGGAGAGTGTAATGGGACTGTGATTGGTATTGACTGAGTTGTTTCTAATTGAGGTATTTGCTGTCGTGTTTATGTTAAGTGGGCTGCCAGCTGTACTGTTTGTGAGAGGGGTGCTGGCTGTACTGTTTGTCATGTTCATGTTATGTGTGGTTGAATTTGCATCTTTTGAGCCAATCATTTTACTGACCCTGACTACAACCTGCTCAGGCTGATCAACCTCTGTAGACACTCCTTTAACCTGTCCTTTAAGGCCCCCTCTATTTGTAGTGTTGCTCCTTGTGATAGCCCTCCCTTCAGAGCCATCAAGCTTGGATGGAGTGTGTTTGCAAGATGTCACTGCAGTAGCTGTGGCCAGTGGCTGTTTGCCATGTTTGTCCCCTCGTTTTTTCCCACCTTTGGTCCGCATGGACAGAGGGGAGCGTCCTCTCTGTTTCTTATGTGGCCTCATATTTTATTTGACAGTCTTGCAAGTTTTCTTATGTTTTTATTGCTGCTGCTTCTTAGTTTTGTGAAGCAGGAGGATGAGGCTGTTCACACGTCTTTTGCTCCTTTGCTTCTTAAGTGGCTTAATTCAAGGTCATTTTGGAACTATTTCTTCTTACTACCGTCTGTAACAAGAAAAAAACATGGTACATCTGAGTGTATGAATGAGAGTAAAAGGAACATCAGGACCTAAGGAATTTGCCCTGAACACCAAATGTGTGTTGTAAAAACATGAAGTTGTAAAACATGTTAAAGGTGTCAGATAGTCAGATTTACTCAAACGCATACACAAATTAGATTTCCTGTCAACACTGTAAGGTGCCTTTAAATAGAGAATTTGGAAATTCCTATTTAGTCATAGTAAAACTAACCCCTCCCCATACTTATATTTCCATCACTGTTTATAACTAACTGGCCAATGTAACAGTGGGTCTTGCCTAACCCTCATGAGGGAGTGCATAAAGAAAAAGACAAACACATTTCCCTGAATCATCTCTGAACTGCTTTCACCAATCCAGCAAAACTGTAAGTTCACCTCAACCATGTTGACAGCCAATAATTAATATTCTTCTTCATAGTACATTGAGTATTTCATATCGTAAATACAGTATAACAGTAATGAAGGAGTTTCTGTTATAGATAGATGTTGTGTAATTTTTATAAACTGTCTAATACAGAAGAAAAGAAATATTATAGTTGAATAAGTCATGTGAACACTGCAGAGGGATGTCCTTATCAAGAGATGTCTCAGGATTAAGATAAAGATCTTAAATAAAATACAAATTCAAAATACAGTATACTGTCTACTTTGGATCTGTTCATATTAAAACTACAAATCAATAACTAAAATACTTAAAACATTTGTTGACTCATACTTATTCTAAATAAGTGCAGTACATCAAATAAAGCTCATAACAACACAACTTGACTACACAATTTGGCAGCACAACTTCATGATTTTCTTATTACCAAAATCTGCATGAAGCAAAAAGCAAAAGAATCAAAGACAATTCCAAATAAATACAAAGGTGAAGTGTAATATTAGTTCCAATGCTTTATGCAGGGCATTAATGAATGTGACAACACATTTTGCATTTAACTGAAGGTGAAGATGCATCCGTGGTGATGACACAGCAATGCCACATCGTCAGAATCATTTAGTAACATCACACAATTCCTGCTGCTTCTGACTTTGAACTCTCTACTCGCTCCTGATAAGAAATTGGCGATTAAATGCACATTACTAGCAAATCAAATTAACATTAGTACATATTGCAGTGGAAATCTAATTGCAATATTTGTGAGTTTGCTTTACATCTAGTCAACAGTACTAGTTTCTTTTTTCCTGAAAATTTGTGTAGGGAAATAAACGGAAATACAATGTCATTCCACCTCTGATTTATAATATAATGTACTGGAATGAAAATGTTTGCAGTGTCCACAATTATAGTGTCCAAACGCACAATTATAATATAGTATAATTTTACATGCTATTTTAAGTACAGTTTATTCACTATTTATTAAATAAATCTTTGTTTTTTCCTCTAGAAGGAAAGCCATACAGTACACTGACAAACGTCATGAACTACAAATATATTACATTATTATTTAAAATAGTGCTGTAAGAATTACTGTTAGTGGAGAGTCATAAAGTTTATTTTGATAACGATGTACAATCATGCCTTTAGTTCATGCAAGGTGTTCCCCTGCAACATCTGTAATATTGAACTGCGTCTCATGAAAATCTCTAAACTAATCAGTAGAATTCTGTACTGTAATACTACACACACCACCACGACCAACAAGCATACACATACACACAACCACAACTCACAGAGACAGCTTACAACCACAAAATCTATTAATATATAAATCCATAAATAGTTTTTTAAAAAATCTATAACACCGTAAGGTCTAAACTAAAACTTAAGGCAACTTCCTCACCATAACAGTTTATTTTGGTGGAACACTTAAAAATATTTTACTTAATATTCTTTGCTGTAATGGTGCTATGGCTGTACTGTAATATGAAATGAAAAGCTTTATATTATATAATATATCAAAACTCTTAATTCACCGCTTGTGTATCTCTCAATGCAGCAATGCACTGCTAGAGACAATCTCATTCAAAGTCTCTCTCACACACACACACACACTTTTTCTTGCTCCCTTATACACACACACTTACCTTCTCTCACTCATTCACTTACACACTCGCTCAACACAACACATTTCTCTCACTGACTCTCACAAATATAGACACACTCTCTATTCCTTTCACTCGCTCACTCACATACACTCATTTCTCTTGTTTACTCTAACAAATACAAACATGCACACACAGTACCTCTCACCTTCACACACAAACGTTTTTTTTATAACTGATAGCCTGCGCATGAAGGACGGATTAGGCTTAGAAACTGCTCAGACTGAAACTGCCCAACCACTTTGATAGTTCGAACTCACATATGAAAAGAGGAAACTCACATTTGCAAGGCTGTTAATGTGCCAGCATCACAAACCGACGAGCGTGTGTCAAAATAGCGACAAAACACAGGCACACAGACATGAACACACCACACAATAGTTATACACAAGACTCAACACAGGAACCTATGCTGCAATCGCAAACCTAATTGCAATCGTGTCACACTGTGCTACACATCAGAAATTATTCTGATATATTCTCTCTCGCTCTTCTCTCTCACATACACACGTCACACAGAGATCACAAATAATTATTTATGTTGTGTAATATATATACACATATACATACATAAATGTATACTGTATATACATAATGTGCGTAACAGAGATTGTGTGTGTTTATGTAAGTCATCCTGCAGGTCAGCATGTTCTCCAAAAATGCATTTTGGGCCAATCAGAAGGGCGCAGGGCTGCAGTAATGCAGTGGTGCGCTGCACCGGGGCATGCATCAGGCTCCATAAGATGTTTCCCACCATCACGAAGCCTCTTTCCTTCAAACACTCCATAAGTCTGCATCTATGAGCCAACATCTACCATGTACTAAAGTGGGTCACCGTGGAGCTGATGTTTAGACATACATGAACTGGCAAAAAAAAAAAAAGACAAGATGCATTCAACGCAACTCCAGAGCGGATGCGTGCCGAGCTCAACGACAAACATCTAACCCTTCTCCGTTCTACTCCAGAATGCTCCTCACACTCCAACTGTTTCTCCAACATCGACCCAGCTTCTGAATCGCCTCCTGCTCGCCTGATGAGCTATGATTCTCAACCAAGCATCGGCCGAGGAGGAGTATGGACGGCAAGGCAGTATGAACCGTGTGACGTAGCACAATCTAGCCTGCACCTTCCTCATCTCCAAGCACCATGACTCAACAGTGTCAGCCTAACATTGGCTTTAAAATTCTACATGACTAGAGAGTGTTAAAAAGTCCTAAAGGGTAAAGTCCCTCCGTCAGCAATTGCAGAGGTGGAAAAAAATCCTGATGAAAAATGAATCTGCTCAGCACCTTTTAGTGCCAAGCAATCATCACTGAGACCCAACAAATGCAGGACAACATCTCAAAAACAAGGCTTGAGGGGTTTTTTAATAAGAGGAAAATTCATGTTCACGTCCACAGCTTGAAGCACGATGCTGGCTTTTTAGTTTTCTAATACAGGCCAGAATTTAAAAGTATTGGGGAAGATTCTCCCCTTTCTCCTGCATTTGACAAGACCTTTGAGGTCATCAACTGTATACAGGTGCTCTTGCTTTTTGTATGATGAAGGAAATGATGGTATTAATGTTGTGTGCAATGAAATGTTGAGAAAACATCAGAAAAACAGACGGAATCGTCAGAATGCGCACGGAGGAGCTTCACAATGTCACGGGAAGAGTGTAGTATGGTCTAGTGGAGTATGGCATATTGTAGTGGTGAGGTAAAGCATTTAAGCCAAGGTTAATGTTAAGCTCAGTCTCCGATGGCAAGAGCTTTCGAAAAAAATCTTCACGTGTGTAAAATAACACGGATTCGTACTCGAGCTGGTGCGCCCGAACAGTTCCGAGGGGGTTTGTTACTCGACACAACGTGCACGTAGTAAAGTTGCAAACGACGTTACGCAGCATTCCGGTTTAAACGAAAAAGGAAAAACTACGGCCAACGACGGCGCTCCGCGCTCGAGTAACTCTGCAGATTTGATAGGGCATCATTAATTTACGATTGCATTTTTTTCTAGCGTAGTAATAGTGCGGGCAAAGGCGAAAGCGCCGAGCTCGAGTAGCCTGCGCGCAATAACGAGGCTGTCGGCGCACGTCACAAGTTGCATATCGCTAAGAAAAAATAACTGACGCGCAAATGAATGGAATTTACAGAAGAGATAGTTTATAGCCTGGGTTATGGACGTCTGACAAAGTTTAAGCGCATCCCCACCCCTCCACTCTACGCTCTCCATCGTTTCTTCCTGGCATTTTGGATTGAGCTAATTCCCTCTAATTCCCGTTAATTCGTAAGTATTGTGACATCAATTGTTAATCAGTTTTTTCCCCTCTGAAGTAATCACAAACTCACCCGTAAAGAAAAATAGGTGGCAAGAAGATTTACGGCGCAAACTGCAGCTGACGTGTCTTGTGCTGTAATTAATAACATCCAGCCTCCGTTCGTACGGTTTGTCTGTCACGGTGTTAACTTTGTAGCTCCTCCGTGAAACATCTCTTTCGCCCCACAGGAACTCAGATTGGGATTAAAAAAAACTCTCCGCGTCCCTTTTTCACTACAGTCACAAAATGGTGAATGAACCACTAACAGCTGGCCCGGCTGACCAATCAGTGCTCGTTGTCAGATACAGTAGCCTATAGACGCCAGAGCACAAACTAGTGGGCGGTCCAAATTGTCAAAGTAGATATGATTGACGTGAAGTAGGAGCCAGTAGGAAACCCAGCCGGCCCGCTCGCGAGAAATTTACAGTAGCCAGTCAGAGCTCTGGGAACCATAGGAACAGAGTGAGGGCGGGAGTAAGGGCGGAGTTGAGGCGAAGTGGGCCAATCATGTAACGCTAGACTTTTTCGCCGAATAACGGAGCGTGTTTACGCGAGCAGACAGTCCGAGTGTGGTCGAGTCCGAGTCCCGACGACTAAAATGCATACGCTTCGACGTCAGAGTGTATCACATTTTAACTGTGACAATTTAAATGTAATAAAGTTAAGACATAGATGTTTACAAAGTGCTAAGTGGAGGGATTTTAAGTGGTCGTTTTAGAGTGTGAGGAGGCTGGCACAGTTCTAAAGCACTGCGCTCATTAGATCAACCCAAACCGGGCGACTTTCCCCTCTCCTCTTCACTCTTCTTCTTTTCCAGTCTTGCTCTCTTTTCTCTCAGCAACAGACCCTCACCTTGTGTCCAACAGCCAATCGCAGGGTCCGTTTCGGCTGCCTCTGACGTTGGCGACGCTTGGCCCCGCCCCTCCCATACAATCTCAGCCGGGGCTTTGTTGACGTCATCGAGCCGATCTACGATTGGCGAGACGGTGCGAGGGCTCCAGCCAATGAACAGCAACAGCGGTGAAGTCATCACGCATGTTGCCACCAGCTGGACGGTGAAGGCGTGGCTTGGCGTACTCACTTAACCCCGTGCTTGACAAATAGTAGGATAGCGGCTCACAAAGCGATGAAATCCCGTCATTTTGGGAAGTTCCAGCGTTTTCTGCAAAATAACCAGAAAGTGCAGGACTGGGAATACACGTTTGGGCTTTAATATCCTTTATAATGTCAAATGAATATTTATTTATTGCATGGTGTTATTAGATAGTAAGTGTATGATCACGTGCAAAGTGCCCAGGTGTGCCCGTACACGCGGACGCGCGCACACACACACATAAGATACAAAGGTAACACTTTGGTGCACTTACTGAAAGTTACATAGTAACAGTTACATAATCTCTGTTGTAGACCCTCATCAGGCTTGTCCGGAAGCGCCACCTGCTGGATGTACATCGCTTTCAACTTGCAACATTCATAGCAACAAGTAGAACAAGAGAAAAATAGCACTCCTTTAAATGTATACGCTGAAAAAACATTATGAGCGAATACAGGAGGCAAGACATAACCAAGAAAATGTGAGGTCTGAAGTCGTTGATTTGGAACTGAGCGCTGCAACGTTTTGGCAAACTAAGAGCACAATGCACCATCCTCTCGCATAGGGCTCCAGCCAATAGATATATAGATATATTTATCTATAGATATTTAGATATATTTATATCAAACTATATTTATTTATTTATAAATTATAGCTTGGAAATATATTATTATAGCTTGGAAATCTACATGCAGGAATGACAAAAGCGTCTCTTGTGCAGTCAGTATATTACACTGTATTTATAGCTTTATAAGTTTTAAGGAGGTACTAACATCTAGTGTCAGGGACAGACTCCCTTGAGCCACTTACGGTTAAGGGTTTTGCTCGGAGGCCTAATGTTTTTTTTTTTGTTTGTTTTTTTTTTGCTCTTATGATTTCCTGTTAATGTTAGATGGAAAAATAATTATACTATCAAGTTCACATTATAGTTATAGAGTTAAGACTGTCTCTGTACTGAAAGTAACTTGCGATACAAATGTCTGCTAAACGCTGTAAATGTAACCTCGGATAGTTGGATAATTATGTAAACATTTAGCTGTTACTTTATTCTGCTACCTACACTCACTTCATTCGCCATGACAAATTCCACTGCCAAATCTAATTGGATTTCATATTTAAACAATTACCAACTAACCTGATTTTACGGTTGGCTAGCAAGTTGTGCGGCATCTTCGAAGTCTCCCGCTGCTGCGTGCACTCCGTCCGCATCGGAACAGTAGCCTATCAGAGCCATGCTCTAACATGAACAGACCAATCACCGTGTGGCAAAACTATCAGTGGGTCTGCTTTGATTTGACGTGGTTGTCTGCCGTTATGCAGTCCAGGGCGGGCAACAGAGGAGGGCACGCTTCAGTGGCGGGTTGGGAGGTTGCAAGACCACCATGTAGCTCCGCCCCTGGTGCTGTCCGAGAGAACTCCAGCCCATAACGTCATGGTCCATTGGCAAGTTTCCTATCACTAAACCACCACCATCACTTCATTTTATGGTGTAGACATTGATATGAAGTCAGTGTCTGGAAAGGTACTGACAAGAAATCTGGCCATAATTTTGTTAAGTAGCTGCTCTAGACTTGACTCCACTTAAGTTTGAACATCAGCTTCTCTTGGGCTCCTTTTTCACTGCACTGATGATAATGTTGGTTCCCAGTTTGGATCTGGTGTCACAGCTTTTCACTGAAAAAATGGTACTGGTGCCACAACATTGTCTCCGAACCCGTACCAAAACTTTGCTGGTCTGGAATCAAGAATCTGTGATGTCATGAGACATGAGCAAAAAAAATAAACATGGTACTGTATATGATGCGCTTACAGAGCTTGCGTCCTGCTTCGTCTGGGCTCTGAAGTCAATGTGGGCCAGCTGTCACTGGTTCAGCACCAGCACTGGTACCAGTGCAGTGGAAAAGAGGTATCTGTGTAATAAAAAAGTATCATATACAATGCTCTGGATAAGACCATCAGTCAAATGTCTTAAATGTAACATCCTCTTATCTCAAGGTGAAAAATTAGGTTCCTACATGTTGTAGTTTTTTTTATTTTCTTACTAAAAACATGTCTTGAAAGATATATTTCACTTAAAGATGCATATGACCATGAGATCCACCAGAAAACTTAGGATGATCTAGTGCAGGTTGGATGATGACGCCCATGCTGTAACGCCTCGTTAGCACTGCCCCTTCTCTCTTTGGCCTTGCCCTTTGACCTGACCCTCACCATGACTACGACCCCCTCTCTTTCAGTGCAGTAATATCATGTCAATGAACTGTCACAGATCCGCCCCCCAGAGAGTCTCCGGGCATCTGATTGGCTTCACTTCCTTTTAGAAAAGGCAGACGGAGCCCTCAAGTGACAAATGAAGAGAGAGAACAGAGAGATGACTGACAGCTGTATAATAGGACAAAAAAGAGGGAGATAGATAATAATGAGAAACAATACGGAGACATTCATATGATGGTCCAAAGAGTCTGGTCACTTAGAACAGTCTGGTCAGGTATAAATTCAGTGTGAACTGACAGGCCTTCAGGCTTAGGACCTTGCTGAGAAACTGGGTCTGCCTTCTCAATGGCTTTACCTGTTTCTTTAAAGATTTAGATCAAATTTTAATTGTTCCAAAAGCAGTAGAGTCATAATACATTATTTTAAAAAATTATTAATACATTATAATAATAATTCAGCACAGGGCCAAGCTCTGGGGCCTCTTGTCCACTGCTCTAGTGCCATTGCCGGTTCCCAAACATGGAAATGGTGCCACATTTTTTCACTGAAAAAAAACTGATGCTGCAAATTCAGCTGCGAACTGATGTCATGAGAAGTGGGCGTAGTAGTGGAAATATAGGTTAGATGAACAGTATTACGATTAGCTTTTGAGGTAAAGTTGGTATTACTACTCTCAAAGTTTCTTCCTAATAGAGGGAGTTTTTCCTTGCCACTATTTTACTTCAAGCTTGCTTGTTGGGGGTTTAGGCCGGTTATATGTAAAGTGCTTTGTGACAATGACTGTTGTTAAGAGCGCTATATAAATAAAATTGAATTGAACTGAACTGAACTATAACAATTTAAAGTTACGCTAATCTGGTCCCAAGAAAACGTTACCATTAACTAAGAAATATTACGATGTTTAATTGTTGTTGATCTCTTAAACAGTAAAAAAGGGCAGAATAAACTGCCTTTGATATTTAAAGTGTTGGGGAGGCTACTTTTAAATGGTAGATTTTCAAGCTACTTGTGATTAAAAGTAATTAAGCTACAGCCAAGATACTGTTTTAATAGTTAACTACACTGCAACAAGCTACAGAGAAAAGGTAGCTAACTACATAAGTTAAACTTAATATAGCCATACTAAAATTTGTGCTGTAGACTACTAAATTTAAAAATCTGAAACACAATGTTAAAAATAATATGAAATCAATATTTTTAACAGTGTGATGTCAAATCACAATAAGCTTTCAAAGGCCTTTTGAGGTAGAGTGTTTTGATTTTTGGCTTGCATAAGTAACAATCAAATATGTAAATTATGCCCATTGCAGACTCATTTATGTTAAAAGATATGGCTAAGGATTCTTGCTTCCATCTTTGCCAAGGTGGACTCCATTCTTCGACTGCCCAGAGGTGGACTCCATTCTTCGACTGCCCAGAGTGCGCTGTGATGCAATGAGCACATACCATGTGTACATATCAGATACCAGTTCTGCCAATTCAGCACCAAACACCTGCTAGTTGAAAATACCCATCTTTGTAAATGAATCGTCCAGGCCTACCCCCACTTACCTGCGCCCCTGATGAATCATCTGAAGAGACGTGTTCTGCCAATGCTGCTTTGTGTAGTAAGCAAAAAAGAGCTGTATGAGGACCAGGAACTTCAGGAGGCTGCAGTTCTCCTTTCAGGCAGCAGGGGGAGATACTACATCACTCTAAAGTACATCAACCAGGAACACGCTAATCTTCCTTTGTGGTCGGTCTCAAGTCCTTAATTTTCTACTAACAAACAAGCACACTTCCTTTAGTGCATTCTATAACATGAAAATACTTTGCACCTGGCAGCTAGCTGTAAGGTGTTGGTGTCTTTGCTGCGTGGCCCTGCTGTAGCGGATGTGGTGGCCCCCTGAGCAGGAGCTGTGGGCCTCAGAGAAAAGCCATGGCACATTTCCAAGAAAAGCCAGCCATAAACACAAGACACAGGGGAAGTGGCGTCGAAGTCTGTAATGTGGCACCAACACACTGGCTTATCAACAGTCTCTTGTCACTTTGTCTTTGGGATTGTTCGTGTGTGTGTGTCAAAAAAAGCTACATTAACACAACGATTGAAACGCAACAATTAAAACCTCAGGCAATAATTCAAAACGTTACACAGGTTCACCAGATGGTATTAACCAGTTTAATTAACCCTGATTACGTTTAAAAACAACACAAAAAATGAACGAAAGAAAAAAATTGAATGTTACATCATGTTATTAAAACTCGATCTGTTATTATGAGCTGTGGAACCACAGAAATAAAGAGAGAGACAGTAGGTAAAAGAGAGAGAAACTATTACACGATAAAGCAATACACAGTTTCTTTCGAATGATGTAATCCCACAAATGAAAAAAAGAAACTCACAAGATCAAGAGAACAGTAACGTTACAAAATAACAATTACATGACATGAGTTAAAATCATATGCACACCCCCACCCCGCTTCACCTCCACCCCTAATATTCATCTGCATTCTAAAAGCCTGAAATATAATTACAGTTTTTAGTTATTTTACAAATCGAAGAAGCTTCCGATGTTACAAGTATAATGCAGGGCAGGGTTAAAGGGGCAGGGAGAGTCAGCTCTCCAAACGGAACACAAACTCATGACTACGTCTTAAGGAGAAACAATACAAAATGTCAATAATGGTCGTCATGACGAACGGTAACTTTGACGTGAGGGAAAACCAAGAAAAGGAACCCGCTAGAGACGTGCAGTCCTGCGCCATGTCCCTCCCGTCAAGGTGGGGAGCAGCCAGGCGGTGAATGACATCTAACTCAGCCAACGGGAGCAGCGTGGGCGGAGCCCCGGTGAATCGTCCCACCAAGGGTTCGGGGGGAAGGTCGAGGAGGGAGTAAGGCATCTGTCAGTTGCGTAAAGAGTCGGTGGAGCTCGGGAGGGACAGAGGACGCGAGAAGCGTAGCCATTAAAAAAAAAAGTTAAATACTGTACAGTGCGAACACGACGCCCAGTAGCATCTCTTAACGTCACCCGACTTCCATTTCCTGCAGGTGGGGGGTGAACTCCGCCCTCAGAGTCCTGACTGGCCTCGAGTCTCTCGTCCGACGCTGCGCTTGGGCCGAAGTTCACGGGACTTTATGCGGCGCACAGAACACGAGTCTGTAGGCCCAGTAGATAAACAGACGAGACGGACTTATGAACACACACATACACACACACGCCAACGCTCGCACACACAAACGAAAGCTTGTTCGCACACGCCGCTGGCATCTTGATAAGTGAGGAAACGGAACAGGACCTTGTGTCAGTTGAGGTTCGTGACTTGGGACTTTGTGTGTCTAGAACATCCAGTACGATTTTGTGTTTTGCTCTCCGTTGTTAACACTTTTTGCCAACTCAAAGTAAAAAAGAACAAACCTTAAAAGACTCTAGTCGTTTCTAAGGAAACCCTCAGTCATTTAATGCTATGCTTTTACCATTGCACCATTACAGTATATGCATAAGAGGCCCATATGATGCTAATGCTATAGTGGGGTTAGCTTAGCCCTGCTTTGCGTCCTCACATGCTAAGAGGCAGTGGGTGTGTGTGTGTGACTGAGACAGAGAGATGGAGAGAAAAGTGGAGCTCAAACTGTCCTAAACTTCCGTTAGTGTGTAAGAATACGCAACGGAGGCCTCTTACTCCACAAACTCTCTCAAACTACATTTCCCACAATTCTCTAGTAAGGTTAAGGGGTGACTGGGTTGTGTCTGCCATGCTGGTGCTGGAATGTTGCATTTTCCACTGAATGAGTGCATAATGCTGAGCCCTAATAAGGTTAGAGTTTTAGGCAGTGTGTGTGTGTGTGTGTGTGTGCGCGCGCAGAGTGTGTGTGCTAATGCTGGTTTAGTCAGTGCTGTAGTTCTGGTCCCACTACAATTCCCACATCAGTTAAAAAAAAATCTGCACAGCGTTTCTTTTTTTTAACCAATGGCTAATAAAGCGCAGCTGTGTGGGCCGGTCCGAACCTCAGCAGTGTGCCATCGATGGTGGGGGGGGAGGGTCCCAGAATAAAACACAACAGAGTGGCAGGAAGGACTGGAGAGCAGAGAACAAAAAAACTGTAACTAGAGTGGGTCAGATTTATAAAAACGTTTTTAAAAATCCACCTTCTCTCGGCCCTAAACCCTAATTTAAACGATCACAGGGAGCTCTCAGATCAGTATGTCAGGCCTGAGTCCTCCTATCCAGACGGGAAAAAGGCAGGAGAACGGAAACCAGTGGTCCCAAAAACAGGCAGAGGGAGAGAAAGACGGGGGAGGAAAATGAGAAATAGCAAGAGAGAAAGAGCACTGAGGTGGGCTGGTTTAAAGAAGAGAATTATCCTGAGAACTTACACACAGAATGATCAGAACACACTTCCAACGATCAACACATTCCAACTGTCTGTACATGTTTGTAAATTTGTGTGTGCATGTGTGTGTGTTATGAACGGTCCCTGAGGGATTTGGCCAGGCTGGTTGTGTGTGTCTACAGCACAGCTTATAGGGCTTTCACAACAGTCCCTCTCTAAAGATGGAGCAGACGTGATAGAGAGGGAGAAGAGAGAAAGAGAGATAGAGAGAAAATCGGGGTCCTGTCTCCCCCTCGCGGCTCTGAGGGACTCGCTCACAGGCACTTCACTGAATTAAAACCTCCTTTCCCAAATAAACATTGTCCTCCAGTGCCAAAAGTCATAGACTCCTGAGTGTCAGCTGTGTGTGTGTAGAAGTGTGTGTGTCTTCTTCTTAATTACAGTCAGCTTGAGACGCAACTTCAACAAGAGTAGACTCTCAAAACATGCTCATCCAAAGTTGTGTGTGTATGTGTGTGTGTGTGTAGAGGTCCGAAGGGATCAGTATGTCAGTTTTGTATCCCACCGTGTGTGTGTGTTTGTGTGTGTGTGTACACATGGGATGCTGGTGTGTGTTTTTCTGTCAGTCGCATCTAAAAGGAGCTGTGTGTATGTCCATCAGCAGCCATTGCTCATTGTATCAGCAGTCACACTCTTTAAGAACAGTTCATTGTAAGTGTGTGTGTGTGTGTGTCAGCAGTTGTCATCGACAGGGAGCACCTTGCGTGCAAACGTGTGAGGGGGTGTGTGTGTGTGTGTATCAGCAGTCCTTGTTCTCTAAAGAGAGCTGGGCGGCGGCGCGGTGCAGTTCGGCGCTGGCCCTGCGGTGGTTGTGTGGCGGCGAGATGTCGCCGTCTCCCTCATCCCTCTCTCCTCCGCTCTTGTCTCCGTTACTTTCCTCTGCTCTCACCTTCTTGTCCTCCGCCTCCTCCATGTGCTGCTCCTGGTCCCAGCGCCTCTTAAAGCGCAGCTTTAGGGGGACGCAGGCCGGCTGGGCGGAGCTGGAGGTGGGGCCTGGGCTGGGGGTGGGGCTGGTGCAGGGGCCGGTGTCCGGCTCGCTCTTCACCAGGGGCCGGGAGAAGACGGGCGGGGGGCCGAAGAGCGGGGGCGGGGCCGGGGCTTTGAAGACGTCCTCCTCCAGGTCGTCGTAGGGGAGGTGGGAGGCAGAGCCGTTGGCCTGGCGCTTGGAGGCATGGGGGTGGTGATGACGCCGATGATGGTGATGATGATGGTGATGATGATGATGGGGGTGGTGGTGGTGGTCGTGGTGACGGCGGTGGGGAGAGAAGAGCTCATACTCTTCGTCGGCATCCTCATCGCTGATGTCGGTGACTTCCACCTCCTCCTCCGACTCGATGTCAGAGATGGGCTCCACCTAGGTGAGCGAGGAGGGAGGAGACGTAGGTGAGGATGATGGAGGTGGATGAATTAGGGATGCACGACGATGCTTAGATTTGCAGGACGTTTTCTGCCGATATTTGACGACGCATTTATTATACGTTGGAAAGGTAGCGCTTGTGCCAGGCACGTACAAAGTTGAGGTTGGATTTTACACGGCCTGCGCCTTTATGCCTTAAAATGTATCTCGTTATTTTTAGCCAAAATTCTCGGCACGCAGTGGAACGTTCCCGAGCAAAATCTCTTGTCTTTACACGCCTATGAAAATCTTTTCTGAAAATCTTTTAAACTAGCTAAATTGCGTGTTTGCCTCACATAGTGAATGTGAGCTTGCACATGGGCCGTGTCCCGAGCCGTGTGCTGCCGCACTTAATAGTATGGTAGGTAAGACGCTCTTATCATTACTTTTCTATACAGCTGTATGCATCTCAGCCGTGGTTGTAGCTTAACGGCTCTCTATGCACTAGGTAGTGCACATGGAGTGTCACACACGCCCTATTTGACTTTGTACGCCACATAGTGCGGGAAGTGACTTTTTCTTAAAATGTTGTGCACTACGCTCGCTTGACTTTGCCTTCACGCTCAGTCGACTTGTCACTGTGTTAGCAATGTCAGAACTATGGTGCTATTTTTGTGTCAAAATTCGGAGCGCGCAGTGGAACTTTGGCAGATGTAAGCATGAAAATATCAGATATCGCCATCGGCCAATAATTCCCATATCGTGCATCCCTAATTTGAAGCCACGACCTCTTCATGTTCGAGTTTTCTAATCACTAGGCCAACATCACCATAATTTCAAAATAACTTAAGTATTCAAGAGCTTGCATGTCTGCTCGTATTAATCTTTACCTTAATCTTAGGCAGGCTGTTGAGCGAGCCGGTTGAGGAGGAGTTGGAGACGAGTCCGGAGCCGCCGGCCGAGCTCAGGTCGCTCCCGAAGGAGATGGAGGAGCCGAGGCCAGAGGTGGAGCTGGAGGAGAGCAGCGGCTGGCGGCCCTGAGCGTCTCGCTGCTTGCGTCCCAGCGGCGGGGGCTGCAGCTTGAACTTGAATTGCGAGTGATGGGCGTCGTCGCCCAATTGGAGGGGGAGCTGGTGGGCCGCAGCGTTGGCCGGGTGCGGGTGAGCGTGTCCTGGCGTGGGGTGGGCCGCGGTCAGCACGGAGGGGCGGTCCCTGGGGTCGGCAGGGTGGTTCTTGTCGGGCCGCTGGGGCTGGGGCACAACAATGTTGGGGTAGTGGAAGAAAGCGCGGGGGCTGAGGTGGTAGTTGTAGACGCTCTGTGTGTGCGCCTGCAGGTATCGCTGCATGTCCTCGGGGTTGAAGGAGAAGATGGAGCCCGGCATAGGCGACAGGGTGGGCGAGGGCGTGTAAGCCAAATGCGGCCCTGGCGTCATCGACAGGGCAGGGGAAAGGGGGGGAGCCAGCAGGGCCGAACCCCCTGGTGTGGGCAGCGGGGAGACAGGGAAGGGCGAGAGGGGCTCTTGGTGCCCACGGTGGGCAGTAAGGTCAGGGGCGTGGTGGCCGCGGTGAGCTCCGGTGCCGCCCCCATACATCCTGAACAGGGCTTCATGCGACAGCCGGGGGTGGACGGCGTTCCGGAAGCCGGCGGTTCGCTCGCCGGGCCTCTCCGGGGCCCGGTCATCGCCAGGACCCCCGCCGCCACCGCCGCCCTCCTCGATCTCTGAGTTGACGGAGGTGCCGTCGCTGCAGTCGGAGACAGAGCCACGGGCTGTGCGTCGGCCCACGCCGGTGCTGAACACTCCCGGGCTGCGCAGGTCTTCGCTGCTGGGGGACAGCACCTCAGATGGCGTGGACGGCGGGAAGCGGAAGTGCGTGCCCATTCCAGTGGGCACCGGTGGGGCGCTCTGTGGGACGGCCACACCTAGGGGATGGAGAGAGAGGGTGGTGAGATAGGGGTCAGTTTCATCATGACGTGATATTGTATTGATTCAGTGGATGATAATGATGCAACGCCTGCCGATATCGTATAGTCTACTACGATACAATTTCAGTTTGATTCACTTCAGAAGCCAGCGATCTATATCACACTATATTTATAAACTGCTAAAATATCACTTGACATTTTTATTGCTGAACTCAACCAGACATTCATTCATTCATTCCCCGAACCGCTTAATCCCAAGTGGGGTCGCGGGGGGACCGGAGCCTATCCCGGGACTTCACGAGGGCAAGGCGGAGACCAACCCTGGGCAGGCGCCAACACACCTATAGTGCACACTTTTGGACTGTGGGAGGAAACCGGAGCACCCGGAGGAAACCCACGCGAACACGGGGAAAGCGTGCAAACTCCACGCACAAAGACCCTAGGGCCGTCCCCGGGGTTCGAACCCAGGCCCCTTTCGATGTGAGGCGGCAGCTCTAAGCACTGCGCCGCCGTGCTGCCCTCAATCAGACATTTCAGTAAAAAACAAATAGATCCCCTCTTCTATATAAAGAGTCAGATGTCTGATTGTTTGCATTTTGGATCGATGCTATAATCTTGTTGGTCACTAAACCGATGTATCGATGCAGATCGATGTGTTGCTCACCCCTAGGATGAGATTTGAGAGAGAGGGGGAGGTGAGAAAGCAGAGACAAAAACATTTTTGAAGAGAGAGAGAGAGCGAGAGGGAGAGAGAAAGAGGAGAGGAGAAAGACAGAAGAGCGTGACAATCTTATACCATTAGTGCTTGTGTGTCAGCCAGTTGTGTAGGAGTGCAAAACATGGTGAGTAGGCAGTTTGCGTGTGGACGCGTGTCGTTAGGTTTGTGGAGGAGTTGAAAAGACGCTAAGTGGGCAGCATGTACATTTGTGTGTGTGTGTTTGTGTGTGTGTGTGTGTGTGTGTGTGTGTGCGCGTACCTCCAGACCCCATGTCTATGAAGGGGTAGTTGACGAGGACCAACTTGTTGAAGTTGAACTTGTAGGTGAAGCGTTTTCCTTTCGTTTTGTGCAAGATTCTCTTGTTGTAGTAATACCTGCAAGACAAACGCGTTTTTTTTAGCTATTTGCGAGGATCCCAATGTCCCCCAAAACATAAGAATAAACACTTTTATTAAAACTAGTGAACAAATTGGCTTTTGCTTACTGAGGTTGAGGTTACAGCTGTAGCTGTACTACTGCCTACATCTAGTCACTATGGGAGTCGGTGGAAGTACCTCACAAAGACAGCAAGACAGATATGTGAAGAGAAAGAGAGTGTGTGTGTGTGTGTGTGTTTGTGCGTTCGGTCTTGCGAGGATATCTCTGGTCACTCTAGTTTTTGGTTTATGTAACTTACTGATAAATTCCCCCTTTCTTAATCCCCTTATATAATTCTATTCTCTCCCTCTGTCTATATATTAACCTTTGTCCCTCTCCAGCGCTTTACATAACATCTCTCTTTCCTTCATAATGCTCTTTCTATTTATATAACCCCAAATGGACTACCTCATCCTTCCTGCACACCGGGCCATACGCTGGGGAGGAAAGAGAGAGCAAGAGACAGAGAGAGAGAAGTGTGATGCATCGTTTGATCTTCTGCACTACGTCCTATAAACCACTAATCTGTGTGAATAGTAGGGTTAAGGAAAGATGCACACATAGGCACTTTTTAAATGCTTATAGGATATGTGTGTGTGTGTGTGTGTGTTAGAGAGAGTGTGTGTTCTGGAGGTTACATACAGTATGGATGTCTGTGGTAGATTAGGTCCAGACAGACACACACACACACACACACAGGGAAGGCTTGTGATTGTTAGATTGCATGTGTGTATGTTTCTGTGAGAGAAACGGAGCGTGTGTGTGTGTGAGAAAGAGAGAATTATGGTTATTAAGTTGTGAACGCTCAGACAGGCTCTTTCTTGGTTCAGACAAAAACAGATGAGTGGGCCAGGACCCAGTGTCTCCCAGAGGGGAGACGTGGTGGTGGTGGTGATGTGTTTTAGACCCACACAGTGTGGGCGTTATAATACAGTTCCACATGTAGCTTTTTTTCCCCCACAGCCTCCATTAATGAGACAGCTTCAGTGGAAAAACAGCAAAACTACCTGAAATAAAAACCCATCTGATTAAATGGCTAAAATGACTTCCACACGCAAGGAGAAGGTATTCACGTATCATCACATTAAACATGTAAAACACTGTTAACCCTGCAAGTTTACTTATTTATACAGCAATTTAAATGGCAGTGATATAGAGCTGGTCGATATGACTTCAAATCAATATCACAATTAATTGTGATACTGTGATATTAGTTACTTGAACATTTTACCTTGAGCACATTTAATGAATATTTTGTTTTAGGTTTTTTTGCCCTCATAGTTCACTGACACAGGGGGCAGTTGGTGGCGTAACGGTAGGGTGTTCGCCCCGTGATCAGAAGGTCGCAGGCTCAAATCCTGTACCGGTAAAGTTACCACTGAGGTAGGGGTGGGCGATATATCGAATATACTCGATGTATCTCGGCTTGTTCTACGTGCAATGTACTAAATGACTATATCGTGACCATCGAGTATAAATCCTATGGTTATTGTTAAACAGACAGCATGTACTTCGCTTTCGAGTTTTGCTTTTCTGCCCCGTCAAAGCAGACAGCTCGCTCCCCCGCCCATCCAGAAAACTCTAGCGCATGCGCGTTTTGTACCGCTTTCGTGTTTCGCTTCTCTGCTCGCTCCCCCGCCTACTGCATCACATCAATGCCAAAACTAGAGCGCGCAAAATGGCTTGCCGCAAAAATTCCACAGGTATACATTTCAAAGTCGCGAGCACAAATGTGAAACTCCAGAGTAGAAAATTAAGAATCAAGTGCGCGGTTGTGATAATATTGCACACAAACTGTATTTTTCCTCTCTTGAATGTCTTTTGTCCTCTCGATGTGTTAAATGTCCTCGCGCGCAAAGTAGATTACCGACGAGCTGCTTTTTCACTCGAGTGAGATTTCTACGCACGTGGTTTGAAAGAGGCGGGTTTTGGCAGTTTGGGGGCGGGGTATAGGCAGTTTCTGCCTGCGAATCCTATTGGCCGATGGCTCCTGGTTTTGTGATTGACTGCACACTACAGAAAGTTTCTACAGAAAAACCAAAGACGACGGAGGAAGAGGAACAGCGGCACGTAGGTTAAACGCAAGTTATAGTTTATCAACCTTATAATTATAATTTAATAGTTAGGTCTTACACGTTTAATAAACATGCAATCAATGGCTCCCCTTGCCCACTTGTCTGTCCCCAGTATAAAGTTTGCTTTATTATACTTTGGTTTAAAATAAAAGCATTTACTATGTTAAAGTTTGTCTAAATTCATTATATTGGTGTCATTTCATGCAACATGGGCCGAATTTATCATTTCTACAGTGATTTAGAGGAAATTTAAAGGTATTGAGATATATATATCATGTATCGTGATATAGCTTAAAAATATTGCGATATTATTTTTATGCCATATCGCCCAGCCCTACACTGAGGTACTTATGAGCAAGATACTGTCCTCAGGCACTGCTCCCTGGGCGCTGCCCTTGTTAGCTGCCCACTGCTCCTTCACGGATAGGTCAAATGCAGAGGTCACATTTCGTTGTAGTGCACTGTGTGCTGTGCTGTGTTCACAAATAATCACTCACTTTCACTTTTCACAAGGTTTGTACTGTAAATATGTTTTGCTATTTAAGCTTGGACATTTTTTTCTTATAAAACAGCGCATATCTTTGTGATATTTAAATAATTGAAGGATGTAGTCGCAGACGTGACAAGAGAATCATGTGACAACAAATATGTTTTTAAGGGGATACAAATTTGGGAAAGTGTTAACAGAGTTTAAAAAATAATAATAACAGAAGTAACAGTCACAGGCAAGATTACGTTGATTAGAGGCTCTGAATGTCAGTTTTGATTCATTTTAACTGTCCAGTCCTAGAAACATTATAAAACATTAAGTGACATTAAGTGAATGATTATTTGTCATTGTGAACACACCACAGCACACAGTGCACCACGAAATGTGAACTCTGCACTTGACCCATCCGTTAAGGAGCAGTGGACAGCTTTTTGGCAGCGCCATGAGTACCTCAGTGGTACCCTTACCAGTCCGGTACTTGAAACCTTCTGATCATGGGGCTAACTCCAGAACCGTTACGCTACCGACTGCCCCAAATAATGCAGTGCTGTAATTATTTTTGTTCTAGCAATTGGAAATTGCTTTTAATTCTATTATTAGTATATATTCCATAACAATATCAATGGAGGTCTATTTTCAAAACAGTGTTAAGTAAACAATCTCTCATGATGAGAAGCATTTTTGGATGACAACACACACCCTACACACACACACACACACACGTTGAAACTTGTTTCAATCCAAATTACAGGACTCTTTCTCTTTCTGACCCATATCATCCCCGCATGACCCAAACACACAAGGCAGGTGTATGAGGGAGTCCAGACGAGCCTTTTAACCATGATTTTCACCATCGCTAAGGTACGAGCAGGTCTTATGAACTGCTCCATGAGCCCTGCGAATGCCTGCATTACTTGTGTAACAATACACATGGTTCAATAAACAAATATTGTATTTGTTAGACCCTGAAATATGCTTAATACAGAGATGCCAACTTTCAATCAAACAAGAAAACTTAAAATCTAACTCACACCAGTGCCTATATATAGGAATATGTGAATGCAACAGTGTGTGAGCGGAAATTCTGAAATGTTGAGATTCACTACATCGACTGCATTGAAAAACTCATATTGAACAATTCACATGGTAAAACGACGACATCCTATTACTTCTGCCACTAGGAACGGTCACTGGACCGCTCTGCACAATGACAGATTCAGTCATACTTCTCATGAATGAATTAATGGATAAATAAATGAAGTAAAGCCTGTTCATCAGTTCTGGAATGAATGACTTACAGGAGCCCCCTTATTAAACACAAAAATGGTTTAAAAGCAGAGCCTCTTCTCCTTTACACACTTCATACTCACTAACAGACACACACCAGGCAAGAGCACATGCACACACACTTTGAACTGACTTCAAACGAAAAGGATTCTCTGTATGTCTACATTTAGCTGCAAAGAAGCACTGCTTTGGTACAATCACACACACACACACGCATTCAGATCAGCACTGACACACAAGTTTTCCCCCCTCACCCATTTCAGAAAGTAAAAATGCTTAGAACCTAGCGTACTATACATTGTCAAGAACACATGCAGTGCATAGAAAATGTGTGCCACGTGGGCGCGCACACACACACACACACACACCTCACATCACTTTTATTCACTCTCCATGGCATCCCAAAATCAAAGCTTGGCTTTAGAGAATGCAGCAGGTTTCCAGGAAGCAATCAGATTTGAGTAAGCAGGGACTGGGATTACGCTGCAGATCGACACTATTCCCAATCTAACGCAAAACACAGCAGGCAAAGCCACACAGCAGATTACCCACAACACACCATCTACTCAAACACACGATCACATCCGTGACTCAGGAGAGACAAAGCGACCAACCAGCGTCTGTCATGCTGATTAGACACCAAAACAGACTTCAGTGTGTTTAAATGTAGTTTATTAACTAATTGGGCTGCACAATATATCATTTCAGCATCGAGTTGTGGTCTTATAGTGGCATCGCAGGACACGTAAAATTAAGTAAGACTAATTAAATCAAACACATTATGCTACAAACCCTTTGCTGCGTGGGCTACAGAAAGAAAACCCACATGGTTCATATTTTTGACATAACCTACAGGAAGTCTTTCTAATATAACGACATTTACAGGCTCATAAATAAATCTTAAGAAAGGATGATTCGAAGTCTTCAGAGCAAACACTTTTAATTATTGAAATTGGCTCTACAGTAACACTCCCTTTATATACTGTATATCACTCAGAGATGTTCACAAGCCATTTTTCCAAGTCAAGTCTCTAGTCTTTGTACTCAAGTCCAAATCAAGTCTCAGATCTTTGTACTCGAGTCCAAATCAAGTCTCAGATCTTTGTACTTGAGTCCAAGTCAAGTCTCTAGTCTCTAAAGACTGAAATGAACTTCTCTCTTCAGTTGCATGCCATCTGGTCTAGATAACCCTGCATTGCTGAAAGTTATGAACTGAAAGCATGCACTGTACGGTCATCTATAATTATTATTGTTATTATTATTATTATCATACACTTCAGTATCAAAACTGATCAGAGTATCGTCATTTGAGGGCTATTTCAGTAGAATGTGAAGAAACACTATGCAAGCTTTGTTTGAAGTTGATAAATGTGTTTTGAATTGTGTGCTTTTTTTGTTCTGCACCACAGGATATATTAACTAACTTTTTATTAACTGACTGTGTAGATCAACCTTCTCGTGCATAACATTTTTCAGCATTAAACATTTAGAGAAAACATCTGTTTTGAAAGTGTATTCACACCAATCATTGTGCAAAAGCAGCAAACTGACAATTTTCTTATTGTGATTTAACAATAGCAAAGAATGAGAAAATACCTAAATGTTTTTTATAGCTGCGGCTGCGTGCACACAAGGCATTGTGAGTAATATCAAGGGATTTTGGGATGTTTAAACAATCCTGACATTTTCAATTAAATAGTTCAAGTTTTGTTATATGGTGTAGACCCACACCGTTTATATTTAGGTATGTGCGTTGTATATAGTCTTTCTAATATATTTACATACTGGTATATTCTATCATTAGACCACTTTTTCCATACCACTGCTCCGGAACATTCCAGTGTTTTGGAAATACTGTTTATTATATGTTTTGAATGCTTTCTAAACTTAGACCTAACATTTACTTGTGGCCTATTCTTTTGTTTCCTGCTTGATAAGAAGGTCTTAAAATGTCTGAACCGTTTGTCAGCACGTTTTATGACATCACTCCACTGCACATGAATATCAGAGGTTGCGAAACATCGGAGGTACTGTAATGCCGGACGAAGCTAGGATAAAATACACAAAAGAACAATCCGAGCACACAATACTGGTTCTGTTTAAAAGGAGACTTCAGTTTGGAGATGCTAATGTAGGTTAATGCTAGAAGCGAATGAATAATAATGGAAACTTTTAGCATAATTCACGGGCATTGTTCATTCACTCAGCATCTTACAGAAGTGTGGTTTCATGAAGGTGTCCGGTAAACAGATAGTGAGTCTCAATCCTTTGGCTCTATTGAGAAATCACACATAAACATCACACTGTGTGTTACTGTGTGTGTGTGTGTGTGTGTGGAGTGTGTTTCCGTGTGTCAGAGTGTGCCACGAGTGTGTACTGTGTGTGCTCCGCCCACTGAGCTAATAAAGAACTTATTCTGTCCTCCACAATAAGACGTATACAAGTCCGTCCTGAGGCACACTCCCCTCTCCCTCTGTCTCCCTCACACACACACACACACACACCACCCTCCTCATGACAAAGAGAGCTGTTGTAGTCCAAATCCCCTGACCCACTCTCTTCACACACACCCAGTCAAACTCAATCGAATCCAAAAGAACTTGAAGTAGGCCACTTCAAACCGAACTCCCGAAGAGCCGAGGCACTGCTCGACCCGCCTGCCGTGGCCATGACAGACCCTCTGCAGGACATTTACACCAGGAGATGAAGCTAACAGGATCATCCGAGACTCGTCTTGTTTGAGGTGTTAAACCAGGACACTGCTTCCTACCTGTCACCAACCTGCCATTTAAGAACTGGATGCTTATTTGTTCATTCTGCAACACTTTATATATAGTGAGTGAGTGATTATTTGTTGTTGTGAATAATGGTTGATCGATTATCCACCGGACCGATTATCAGAGGCCGATATTAGGCATTTTGCAGATCATTTTGACCCTCAACGATATTAACAAGGCACACTACTGTGGCTCCACTGCCGTCTCTTCTCTCTGTGACGTTTCCTCTCGACTTGCTGCTTCATTTAAGGTCCCACCCACAACAGTCTCTGAATGGCTATATGTTACACAAGATTTTGGTTAAGTAGAGAACACGATGTACGTTATTAAAATGTTTATTTCATATTACTTAAAGTTCAGTTAAAATACTGTAAAAAGTTTTAAGTATTTATAAACAAAGTTATTTAAATAAAGTTTCGTGTTGGTATGTATTTTGTCAAATTCAAAATTTTGACAAAGATTTTTTTCCCCTTTTTTTGCATTTCGGTTCCAAATATTGGTTATCGGCCCCGTTAACTAGCAATAATCGGTATGGATATCTGCCCTGAAAAAACAATATTGGTCAACTTCTAGTTGTGAACACACCACAGCACAACTTCTGCACTTGACCCATCCGTGAAGGAGCATTGGGCAGCTGTGGGAGCAGGGTACCTTGCCCATGAGTACCTCAGTGGTACCTTTACCGGTCCAGGATTCGAAGTGGTGACCTTACGATCAAGTTACGCTATCTGCCCCATATATAGTTTCTTAACATTCTATGCACGTATACAGTTACTCTCTATAGCAGCGTCCTCCTCCACTTTGTTTGCACCACGGACCAGGTTGGGGTGGCGGGGTAGAGACGTTTAAAGGAGGTTGGCAACCAAGTGAGTTACAATGGAAGTGTTTTTCCAAAAAAAACCCCAAAACAAAACACCCTACGGACTGGGATGGTCAATAAAAATGACATTTTTTGGAAAAAAGATTTACTCTTTCTGTGCGGTCCGGCACAATGATCCGCGGCCCCATGGTTAGGGACCCCTGGTCTATAGAATAAATCATATATTCTGTCTATATATTTTTCATTTTTCTCTTGAGTTTTTGGTGTATTTTAATACGACTTCTTTAATTTAAACTGTTGTTAACTTCAGAAAATTCTACTTTTAATCTGCATGGTTTTAGGATGGTTCATTTCACTACATGTATAACTACATATGTGATAAACTAAGAATCTTGAATGTAAAATTCACGGAGCCAACAGGTGCCGAGGCAGTGAGGCCAGAGAGCAGGATTTCGGGGAAACACCGGCACCATTGTGTCCCAGCAGAGGAACGGAGGGCGGAGGGCGGGTGGGCGAGAGAGCGAGACGAGAGCAGTGACACATACACACACTCCCACCCCATGGTGGAGCAGGAGGGGGAAGCTCCGTGTGTGTATATGTGTGTTCTGACCCGCTGCAGAATATATCAACACTGGGACAATGGTGTTCCACAGAGCGGGAATTTCCACACGTGCCCAGCAGGAAGGAGAGGGGCGCCAGGCCGGAGCAGGGAGCAGGTCGGTCCACAAACAGCTCGCCGGAAAAGCATCACAACTACACAATTGCACGGGAGCCCCGTCGGAAAGTGTTGCTGATTAACTGAATGTGCATCAGCACTTTTTAGGATAATGCTAAACGTCCAAAGAATATAACTCCAAATTATTAAATTACATTTAAATGATATTAGATATTTCTTAAAAGGTCTGTAGATTGAAACTAATTTTACACTGTATTTTTAATGAATACTTATATATTTTGAAAGAAATGCAAATCTTTCTTATCTTTCTTCAGAACATCAGTTCATTTTGTATGTTTTCTGAAGAAAATAAGCATTTTTTTGCTGTTATGAAACTATTAGTTACACAAAAAGTGCAAATAATATTTATTTAAGTTTTCTTTTTTTGGGGTAAAGTCTGATTAACTCCTTGAATTTTTTAATTTTTTCATTGTATCAAATAAAAGCTACAGAACTTTAAAGATTGTAAAAGTCTGCTGTGGCTTCATATCTAAAGTGTAGGATGTCTCTAAATGAATCTGTACTGCCATGACACCTGCTCCAAAAGAACTACATGGAGCTGGACTGAAGCAGAGAGAATCTTTTCCAGAGGAGTGAGAGTGAAGTCATGGTTCAACAAGAACACTGACCTAAACTAAACCCACTCACAGCCCCACATAATACCATCTATATATACACAACTTCATTTACACACAGATTCTGTTAAAACAGAGAGACGGCCTGCTAAAAATAAAGACAGATCAAGAGAGGGAGAGAGAAAGCGAGGTTAACTTGGCAACGGATTTGCTGGATCTTGGTGGCGTGGCCTTAAAGTCTCGGCCAGTGCTTATTCTCTCAGGATTAATGACGGAAAAACAGTGATTCACAAACACGCCTGTGAGGACGCGCTCGCCTTTAATCCCTCCCCATCTCTGCTCGCGCAGGATCCTTTCAATGTTTGCGTCCGTTAAATCACTTGTTGTCATTCTCGGGCCTAAGCCTCGGCTGGCTCCAAAGCTGCAGGCTGGAAGGCTTAACTCCAGCCGCCCCTGTTCTGCTACGCTGGGAAACTCCACTTGTTTCTAATGCTACACAGGCTCTAAGACAGGAAGGTGAAGGCACAGACGTTTGCCCAAAACCAACGGCATGCATCTTTACAAACCTAAGCACCAGTGCAATAAAGAGGCATGAAGGAGCCTGGACCGTTCTAGAACACAGCAAGTTAATGGCTTATGAGGCCGTAAGTACTTCATGAGGATGAGCACTGCGATCTGATAAAAATAGAGACGGCATCAGCACCTTCAGCCATTCACAAAAACCACTCGAGCATGACCCGGCCTGGTAAATAGGACGAGGGACGGTGGTGTCCTTAGGCACTACACTTCAGCGCAGCTGATAATTCTACAAGCTTTAGCTGGAACTTGCCACGTTCATGCCACTACAGCAGACCAGTTGGTGTCATAACACTTCGGTATTGTGGTCAGTGCTACATGTTGCGAAAATTTCGACAGTAAAAAAACAAAGGTATCGTCAGTTAGTAACTTCATCCCAAGAAGCATACAATATAATGAACATTTTCCCTAGTATTTATTATTTTGAGTTATTTAGTAGTTATCAACAAGATATAAAGCAGTAGGGGTGCACAGTTCAGAAAATCTCATGATTCCAATTCTAATTTCAAGTCAAAATCAATTCACGGTTCGATTCAAAATCGATTCACGATTCATACGCGATTCACGATTCAATACAAAGGTGAACTTGTCTAGGAGGTCTATCTGGGCAGATTTCAACATTGCTCCATCGATAGCAGCTGAACTTGTGTTGGGGAAAAAGTAAAGTAGTGGCATTACATTAGCTGAAAAATATGAATTGATTTTTTTTTTGGAGCACGTGAATCAATTTTGAATCGACAGGGAAAGAACTGTGATTCAACTGATTCAATTTTTTGCACACCCCTATAAAGCAGTTTAACAAACTTGTTAACATTCCGTAAATAAACACAAAACTAGATTACCAACATTGAAGTTGCAGTGTTGCTCCCTGGTGAACACATAACACAGTTGATTACATTAATAACATGATTAATGAATCTATCTTATGTCTCTGTGCTTCTTTTTTAATCATCGCCAGTACTTATTTAACTGCAACTAGTTCATATGAGTTGATAATATCAGTCAGGTTCTAGTCAACACCGTAATAACGGTGTAAATCACAGGTTTCGTCACAGTATGATGATTCATTGTCTGTGATGTCACGGAGGATGCTATGATACGCCCAGGGAGCAGTGCTTGGGAACGGTACCTTGCTCATGAGTACCTCTGTGGAACTTTTACCGGTCTGGGATTCGAACCGGCGACCTTCCAATCACGGGCCGAGCGCCCTAACAGTTACGCTACTAACACACTGTTATACCACTATGCTGGCAGCAGCACAGAGTTATCTCACTACAGTCAGTGCCGGTCAACGCACGCCAACACCATGAGGGCTTCTGTCTCGTTTCAGCATCCTAACCAAAAAGTCAGAGCACATCGCAAACATAGTCAGGGTCATAACACTCCACCACTGCAGTCAGTGCTGTAACACTCCAGCATCTTCACATTTTAATTTAGGCTTCACGACTCAATAAAGCAAACATCCAAAATCAGAGTAAAGGGCTGGAGTTAGGTTAAAAATCCCTATCAAGTGGGTTTCTACTATGAAGTGGTAAGAAAGGCTGAGAGGGAGAACAAGCCAAGTGAAAAAGAAACTTTACCTGAGAGCTCGGCTGAGTTTGTCGTAGTTCATTTGGGGTTTGCATTTGCGTGCCCCCCACAGCCTGGCCACCTCGTCAGGGTCCTTGATGACGAACTCGCCGTAGTCGCCCTGCCAGGCGATGACATCGTGGTACTCCTCCTTTCTGAGCAGCTCCAGGATAAAGTGCCACAGCTGGATCTGCCTGGAGCCTGGACTCGACTCGGGCTTGTACGCCCATTCTGGAAAGGCAAACCCTAAACACAGAGCAGAAGAGAGAAAAACAGTCTTTAATTAAAAACAAAAGCGTTCCATTAGAGCTGGGAGACAGCAGCAGCTATTTTTACAAAACAAAATTACTACTTCTTATCTAAACGTCCATCGACTACAGCGTTAACCAAAATAAAGCGCTGTGACAGGTCTATAATATTTATTTTTTATAATAGTAGCACAAAACATTTTTCAAACTCTTTGTTGTCTGATAAAACTGGTCAAAAACACAGTTTATTACACGCCAAGTTCTTTTTTAAATGACCACAAGACTTTCTGCTTGTAGCTCACCCCATTTATAAACTACCCTCGAAATTGAAAATCATACATATTGTATCGTGATATTAAATAATTGATGCACAACCCACTATTCTGTTATTCATATTTAAATTCTCCAACTCCATCCTCAGCTACACAGTCAGTCAAAGGTTGGGTGAACTAGTCTGAGGTCAGATTAGTTCAATGCCAAGCCTCTCCAACAGAACGTCACATAATCTCAAATGTAATCTATAGAATTAAGGTATAATAAAGGTAACAGCTTGCATTTAGGTTGAGCAAATCCACTCTTATAGATGAGATCAACTCATCGGTTTCCCAAGGAAGCTCTAGCAGGGTGAGAGCGGGTCAGCGCAGGGTCAGGCAAGGTAAGACGGGAGTTCAGGTAAAACCGGGCCAGACTGAGTGGAGCACCTAAGAGTTCTGTAGGACTAAAGAGAATCAACTTTATTTCCAGAAGATGCCTCTCCACCAACACAAAACCACACACACACAGTCTCTGTGTTACTATCTTTGTGAGGTCTTTCCATAGGCTCCCATAATGACTAGATGTATATAATTTTACACCTACACCTAATCCTAACCCTAACCTTAACCTCAGTAACCAAAAGCAGATCTTCTACCTCTTTTAGTTTCTCAAATAAAACAAGCACATTTTCTATAAAGTCATTTTTCCTCATGGGGACCTCTCAAATGTCCCCACAAAGCCCCAAAAAAACAGATAAAAGTGATTTTAGGGGACAAAAAGGTCCCCACAATGCGATAAACACATGAACACACACACACACACACACACACAGTACAGCATACTATGCCGTCTGTCAAACTACTGCTGGTTCTGTTGTTCCGTGCACAAAAATGGAAGTAAATGTGTAAAAATGCATAAATGGCTTTCTTCGCGACGTACACGTGCACGTGACTCTCATGTGGAACTTGCAAAAACGCTCCAGTTCAGTCAAATGTTTCCCTTTATTCCAGACAAAACTCATATTTTAGCTGCTAAGTAACAACAACCACTGTTTTGTTCACAATACAGATATTCACTTGATATTTTAAGTATTTATTCCGGACGCACATCCGCCGCATTATTGTGACGCGGCTCAAGTCATGCGCGGAGGATTGTGGGAAATGTAGTTCTCTCCCAGAAGGAGAGAAAATATTGTGAATCACGATATAGCTTATAAATATCACAATATAATTTTAGGCCATATCGTCCAGCCCTACCTAGCAGTGATACTGACGTGTGTAAAAACTCCAGCCAGGCTGTTGTGTCTTATACACTCATAGCAACACAATACACACCAATAGGTCAGTGTCAATGCTGTGGTCAGAAACTGATCAGTGGTGAATAATGTAGTGTTTGTCTCACAGTTTGGACACACAGTGTATTTCTGGGTAAATTCACTTAATCATAAATGCCAACAAGAAACCAAAATGTCCCAGCACCATTACAAAGTGCTTAATACGTTAACGGATTACAAGAAAGCAACACACACATACGTTAAGAAGGCTTTCCGATTTCCCCTTTTCGAGGTCAAATGTGCCATGCTCCAGAGATTCTGACAGACAGAGATCGGGTTTCACATCTCACGCACACGTGTAAAAGATCTCCACTAAGAAGTCTGAGCCAAATTCAATGTCTGTCAACTCTCCTATGAACAATGAAAAGGACACTCCTCGGGCACACACACACACACACACACACACACACACCAGACCCTGCAGCAATAACAGATACACTTACGGATTGTGATACAGGCATACACACTATATGCATCGGAGGCTTGTGATACCACTTCTTTGAAATAAAAGTCTTGCGGAGGCGTCATGTGATTTTGCATCTCTCTCTACGTGACAAAGCACACGCACACACACACACACACACAGTCGCATATTACTAGCTTTGTGAGAGTTTTCTATGGACTCCCATAATGACTATCTGTATATAATAGTCATTTGTCTTTATGAGGACCTCTCAAATGTTCCCACAAAGGCCAGAAAAGTGACTAAAAGTGATTTTAGGGGACAAAAAGGTCCCCACAATGCCATAAATACCCCCACACACATGCATACACATACACATACACACACACACCAGGTCTGTTATTCCCTCTAAAGCATATCCAACTCAAGGACAAAATCTCTTAGGGCTGTATTTTTGTCTGTGTGTGTGTGTGATATTAATCATATTACAAGTAAGACGTGCAGCATCAGTGATATGTTACAAAGCAAAACCCACACATACACAAAAACCTAAAAACCAATCATTACAATGAAATGACACACTGGATCATAAACAAAAGATCTGGTTTATGAGCTTTGTGTTATGTATTAATAGTAAATAAACAAACAGTTACTGCAATAACAGTTTATTATCAACATTTAAAGGAACACTCCTCAAAATGTCTGTTTCATCCGATCAGCACGTTGCGCCTGTGTCTGAGTGAAAGCATGTGCAGCAACCTATATTGTGTCTTGTGTAAGAAACCGTGTGAAAAGTGTGTGTGTGTGTGCGTTGAGGGGGGTGTTGGTAGCGAGAGTGTGTATGACCTCATCCCCCCTCCCACTTAACCTATATGACCTCCAGCCCTCTCTCTGTCTCTTATTCTTTCTCTTTCAGCCCCCCAGGGGGAGACACTGGATCCTCACTACAGAGGAGGGGATACACACACACACACACACACACTTCATCAATAATTCAAGGACCAGCCTTGCCATGGTGAGTATCTAAGGGAAAAAGGGAGGAATCTCTGCCCTGGGACAACGGAGAAGAGAAAACAGTGGCAATAAGTAGTTATCGCAATTTAAAGAATGATTAAGGTAAGAAAAAGACGTGTTACAAGACAGAGTGGTGGAAGAAGGGTCAGGAAGGAGGAGGAGGAGCAGGAGGAAAGAAAGACAGAGGAGCGGGTCCCGAGCAGGGTGTGAGGGAGGGAGGAAGGGAGGGAAAGAAAGAAAGAGAGAGAGAGAGAGAGAGAGAGAGAGAGAGAGACAATGGAGGAGGGGTGAAAGAGAGGGATGAGATCATAGCTCCTCTCGTAGTCTGTGGTCATTCAGGTCAAATTGATCTTCTCTCTCTTCCTCCGTCTCTCTTTCTCTTTCGCGCTCTCCCTGTCTGTCTCTCCTCACTCTCTTTCCCGTCTCAGTACGCATCAAAGCTGGTGACTTTATTTTTTGGAACACAAAGTATCTGAAGAATCCAGAGTTGTGGAGCATACTACTGCTTTGTGCTGTTAGTGTGTGTGTGTGTGTGTATGTGTGTGTGTGTGTGTGTTAAAATTAAAGCCCCAGCACTGAGGAGTTTGTGTCAGGCAGCACAGAGGAGTGATTCAACTGCTGCTAAAAAGTAAAGAAGAGCTCTACTGGCCTGTCTCTCATTATCTCCTCTCAACTAGCACTGCTTCACTTCTCACATTCCTGAGAAACAGAGAGAGAGAGGGAGGGTGAGAGAGAGAGAGGGAGAAATATGGGGGCAGAGGGACAGAGAAAGGTAGGAAGAGAGTGAGAAAGAAAGGACAGAAGTAGAGAGACAGAAAAGGAAGGAGGGAGAGAGATGAAGGCAGAGAGAGAGATGAGGGGCAGAAGGACAGAGCAAGGTAGGAAGAGAGAGTGAGAAAGAAAGGACAAGCGCAGAGACAGAAAGGGAGAGAGAGAGAGAAAAAAAAATTAGGGGCAGAGGGACAAGGCAGGGACAGAGACTGAGAAAGAGAGGGGGGGAACGAAGGGAGAGAAGAGGGACAGAAAGGTAAGGAAGGAAAGAAGGAAGAAAGGAGAGAGAGAGAGCAAGGGAGAAATGAGGGACAGAAGGACAGGGTAGGGAGAGAGACTGAGAAAGAAAGGATAGAAGTGGAGAGAAGCGCAGAGAAAAGGAAGGAGGGAGAGAGAGAAAGACAAGAAAGAGAGAGGGAAGGAGGGAGAGAGATGAGGAGAGAGAGAAAGAGAGACAGAGAGAGAGAGAGAGAGAGAGAGGAGAGAAGGGGTGAAGGAAGGTGAGAGAACTGAGGGAGGGATAAACTTCAGTGGCTGGACTCTTAACAGCTCTGTGTGAAGACTAATATGAACTCAGAGCAGGAGCTTGGCAAGGTGTGTGTGTGGGATTTGTGTGAGAGAGACGAAGAGACGGTCAACACAAACCCCTTTAGTCAGCAGCAGATAAAGCGATACTGCACTACAGGTATCAGATTCCATCCGTCACTCTCACACACACACACACACACACACACGTAGGGTCCACACTCATCAACTGTCTTATTTACTACATGGAGCAAAGTCAAGAGCAATGTGGGGTGGGGGGTGAGGGGTGGAGCGTGAAACGGTGAAGGTGAGCAAGACAGAGAGAGAGATAAATAAGAGAAAGAGTGAAAAATCAGAACCTCTCAGTGACCGCAGTCAAACCACAGGCATATTAAAGATTAAAGAGAAAGTGGGAGAGGACAAGAGCAGAGAGGAGAGATGGCCTTGAACATCCAAAAATAAACACATGCACACACAAAGAAGAGTTGACAGAAGAGAGAAGGATGGAAGGGAGGGATGGAGGAGGAGGAGGAGGAGGAGGAGACAGAGGTGAAGGATCTGCTTTCACACCTTCATAAGTTTATCACACTCTCACTCTTCTCAAACAAGAACTCTTTCCAGGAACTTATAAAGGCATGTGCAGAGAGAGAGAGAGAGGGAGAGAGAGAGAGAGAGAGAGAGAGAGATGGAGACAGGGAGAGAAGAGAGAGAAATATATATAGAGAGAGAGTGAGAGAGATAGAGAGAAGAGAGGGGGAGAGAGAGATATGGAGACGGGGAGAGAGAGAGAGAGAGAGAGAGAGATATGGAGACAGGAAGAGAAGAGAGTGAAAGAGTGAGAGAGAGAGAGAGAGAGAGAGAGAGAGAGAGAGAGAGATATGGAGACAGGGAGAGAAGAGAAAGAGAGACATATAGAGAGAGAGAGAGATGGAGAGAAGAGAGGGAGAGAGATGGAGAAAGGGAGAGAGAGAGTGTGAGTCTGACTTTTGGCTACTCTGGACTCAAGGCACTTGCACTCAGAATAAAACAGCATTGTGGGACTAACAAATAGCATTTACAGTTCAACAGTCATGCCCACACACACACACACACACACAAACATGCCCACATACAGATATTTCCTACGCACACACCCACAAATATGCCTACACACACATACACACTCACGCACACGCTTTCACACACCTACATGTGCATTTACACCATGCTGCATATACATATTAACAAATCCACACTCTCTCTCTCTCAGTACATCCCTCCATCCCATCCTACAATCTGTCCCTTCAATCTCTTACCTGTTACATCTATCCTAAAGCCAGGAGCCATGTCTCTGGACAAAACACACTGACCATGTCTATTCCCCGGTCTCAGTAATAAGAAGGACGACTTGCGCTCTTCCCTCAAATGGCATGCAAATAATTGCCCACTTGCTCCTCAATTTTGATAAAGTAACAATTTATAAGAATTCAGGAACGATTACAAATATCTAAACATGAGAAATTCTAGGAGCAGTTGGTAGTGAACGTAGTGATTATTTGTCATTGTGAACACACCACAGCACAGTACACAGTAAGGGTACCACTGAGGTACTTATTAGCAAGGTCCTGTCCCCAAGCACTGCTCTGTTGTCACTGATAGAGCTGCCCACTGCTCCTTCATGGATGGGTCAAATGTAGAGGTCACATTTCATTGTGGTGCACCATGTGCTGTGTTCACAATGACAAAAAATCGCTCACTTTCACTTTTTGGGGATGGTACCTTGCTCATGAGTAACTCAGTGGTGCGTTGCCTGGTCCGGGATTCCAACCAGCGACCTTCCGGTCATGGGGCAAACACCCTAACCATTGCGCTATCAACCGCCCCCAAGCACTGCTCCCAGGGGCTGCCCGTCAGCTGCCCACTACTCCTTCACGAATGAGTCAAATACAGAGGTCACATTCCGTTATGGTGCACTGTTTGTCCTGTGTTGTGCTGTGTTCACACTGGCGTTCACTCAATTAATTCACCACATAACAGTCTAAAGTTCAGAAACCCGGTTTACAAACATTTTGATCAATGGCGAAATGCCAATCCCGTTTTGTAACGTAATAATACCAGATATTTAGCATATGATTAGCATAACCTCAGTGACCTGACATACATAAACCCACTCCACACGGCTGTCTTAAAGTGGGTAAATGTGTGAGTTACTGTAAAACATGTGCATGCCTGCGTATAATGTGTGTGTGTGTGTGTGTGTGTATCTGGGTGTTTCCTGGAATGTGTCACGATTGCGGTACAGGAAGTTAGCAAGTCTTCTGCACCACCACAACAACACTGCTTCCTGTGTGTGTGCGTCTGTGCGTGCCTGTGTGTGTGTGTGTGTGTGTGCACGTGTGCTGATCTGTAGCCGTCGGACTGAGCGACACCTGCACTGAGATGTTTGTCACTTTTCCTCCAATTTCCAACTCTGGCCTCACAGAAGTGGCTCAAACTTTGCGCATAGGAAACGGCGCGGCGGTGGCGGCAACAACAGCAGGAACACACACACACACAACGCCTGAGCGCAGAACGACGACGTGACAAAAGACAATCCAGAAAAACAAGTAACAGACCAAGTGCGTGTGTGTGTGTGTGTGTGAGTGCGCATGCGCGGGTGCCAGCGCTGACTCAGTGCGTGAGCGTGTTTGTAATTCAGCCTTCACAACGCAAACATTTCTCTCTCTCTCTCCTTCTCTCTCTCGAACACGGTCTCTTAGCAACCAGACACTTCAGGACTAAAAATAAACTCCTAGAAATGAACAGAACAAAAAAATAAAACATAAACGACAATTAATCCTTTCAGCCTGAGAGCCGGGCCTCAAATA